>JAECUM010093474.1:0-111316 GCA_016617855.1 Megalonaias nervosa | reverse complement strand
TCTAAGCTAACACATAACGTTTGGAGAGAGAGAGAGAGAGAGAGAGAGAGAGAGAGAGAGAGAGAGAGAGAGAGAGAGAGAGAGAGAGTGTGTGTGTGTGTGTGTGTGTGTGTGTGTGTTGGTCTTTGTTTGTCCCTATAAAACTATCTTTGTCCCTATCCAATTCATTTCACCTACCTCCCTACCCGCAGTAGGGCGTATTCAGGTCAGCTACTTGCAAAACTGTTGCTATTTTCCCCCTAGTGTCCAGTATAGTGACGTCATTGAAACTAGAAGCTTTGAAATTTTGAGGCTATAAATATAGACTTGGGTTTTCTAATAGGAATTTTCACAGGTTGTAGCTATAAATAGATACTAGGGTTTTTAAACAGGATCGTCACACAAGCTGAGAATATAAATAGTTACTAGGTTTATCCAATTTAGTTTAAACCAATGTAACCTAATGTTCAGGGATATGTTCAGTCTCCGTTAAATTCTGGGACAATTTCGTAATTTTAGCGTTACTTTTAGTCACATCCATTTTGACATTGGTCTTTTCCTTGATTATAGCTTTTTATAGCATCATTACAATTATGCAAATTTATGAACACCGCCAACATAATTTCAGGTCTAGGTAATGCTTTATATATAAATCTCGGGCTTGTATTTGTATATGTCTGTCTCTGTCTCTGTTGTGTTTGGCCGTCTACCACCCTTGTCCCTAGACAGGCCCATCCATGTTCAAGATCCCCTTGTCCCTAGATAGTCCCATGTTCAAGTCCCACCCATGTTAAATTTCCCTTTGTCCGTATAGTAGCCCACCCATGTTAAATTTCCCCTTATGTCTATGTCTCTAACCCTGTCTTTATGTCTATGTCTCTATTTGTCCCTTGTCCCTAGAGTAGCGCATATTCAGGTCAGCCGCTTGCAATACTGTTCCTAACTACTCCGCTTGATTGAGGTCAGCCACTTGCATTGTTGCCATTGTTTCCCAGTGTCCAGTACCGTGACGTCACCGTATCCAATTCCCCTTGTCCCTATACAGTCCCATCCATGTTCAATTCCTATCTAGTGCCCCAGATAGCCGACCATGTTAAATTCCCATAGTCCCTAGACAGTCTCAATGCCTTGTCGCTATGGTAAATTTCACATGTCGCTATACAGTCCCAATCCTTTGTGAACTATGTTAAATTTCCCTTGTCCCTAGACAGGCCCACCCATGTTAAATTCCCCTTGTCCCTAGACAGGCCCAATACATTGTCGCTATACATGTCCCTAGACAGTCCCAATTCCTTGTCGCTATGTTATATTCCCATTGTCGCTATGCAGGCCCAATACATTGTCGTTATACATTCCCAATGTTAAATTTCCATTGTCACTATGCAAGCCCACCCATATTAAAATCCCCCTTGACCCTATAGTGCCGGGCCACTTTTATCCTTATATAACTCATATGACCCTATAGTGCCCCACATTACTATAGCAATGGCATAAAATGTCCATATGAAATCGGCAATACTTCATTTATTCCTGAAAATCAAATGTGTTTGCATAGTGAGTTTGGTACCAAAATTATAATGCTTTAGGCAAGTGTGGAAGCACATTTTGATTAACTTTGGTATTGAAAAAGTGAAGAAAATAATCTTTGACCACTTCTGTCTCTCCAAATATATTATGCATTTTACTCAAAGGCATGATCAAATAACTTCTAGAATCTTTAAACTGTACTTATTCCTCTTTCATATAAATGGGTTTGGTTCCATTCATGGCGACTTTGGGCCATTATGTGCCTTGTTCAGAATCTCTCAAGCACGACGAGCTAGTTCAGTTTCATATTTTTGGATGTGGCATTTGTTTTCAAAGTTCGCGATTTGGTCACAAAACGGCAACTTTTCTTCCTGGACAACTGTGTGCCTTTGAGTTAACAAGAGGAGCAGAATTTAAATAATTCGCAAGCACTTTTCAGTTCTATAACGTGTTTAATGCCAGGTTGTTCGTAACAAGTGTGACTGACAAATGATAGTCGAGCAATGAATTCATTCTTTTCCTTCAGAAATGTAAAACAGCTAAACAGCCCCGTCATCTCTCTCCACAATAAATGCGCAGGTCCGACTGCAAAAATAGTTGGTCACATTTCTCACATTAGTGTTGGTATCCAGGAAATCCTGTGATAATAGCATCGAAATATTATTGTTGATGACACATCAATGCCACACACGGTCTTTTTAGAAATGCCTTCTTGTGGCGGTGGGAAATCTGAAATATTCTGTTTAGTACATCAGTGGAATTAACCCTTTCCAAAGGCCTGGACAAATAGATCACGTCCAACAATCTAATTAAGAATTTTCACATGACTGCTGGAAAGACCACTCTTCATATGATACACAGAGGTTTGTATTGGTGGATCTACTCCCGACTACCAAAATCAAGGTGTGGCCAGATTAGCAACGACCAAGATTAGGCGTGTTTAGACTACTCCATCGTGATGGCTCAAGCGTATTCAGAGAGAACAGAAAACTGCTGATATGGGTAAACATTATTAAATCGAGCAAACCATAAGAGAGCAAACCCAAGTAATTACTGAATGACCAGAACAAGAGAAGAGACAAGTCTATCGTGTCGATTTAATTGTTTTTGACAATGAATGTTCAGTCAAAAGACTGGCATTCACATTCCTAACTGGTGTGTTGCTTATTGTGCCTCTCACCACTCTATCAAGGAATCTTCATTTCATCACCGTCAGACGACAAGCGTGGTACCAGTGACACTTGGAAAGGGAATGGCCGAAAGATCTGGAAGGACCTTAGCCAGAGCAGGATTTGGGAGAAATTGATAAAACACAGCGATAAAGTACAGCGTTTCATTTGTGGTTTGACTCTTCATGAATTGGAGCATGCAGATGCAGCTAACCTGGAACAATCAAGATGGTATCCACGCTGTCACTGCCTTCCTTGGGTCGTTCAAAAGACGAGATTATGTATGTTTTGATAACCTTTTTATGCATGTGGTTGAAAAAGTTTAAACATTTCATTTTTATGACTCAAACGAGACTTTTGATAGAAGTTTATCTTCTACATTACAAATATCTAACTATGATCCTGTCAGAGCAAATAGGTATAAACCATTACAAAAATTAAGAGAAGAGGAACACTTAAAACACCCATCGCTGTAAGACTTGATAAAAGCCAATTATATGGTTCAGTAATGTCAATGCTAATAAAAACACAGATTAGAAACGTTGATAAAGCAAAAGATAAAGAATATTGTTCTGGACCTGAAATACCAAAAAGCAAAGAAAAAGAGTAAGGTATGTTTTTGTCATTTATGGTGGCCTGGTTTGCAGAAGGAAATGAATCTTTATTACCATGTGATTTTCTATCAACTTATTAGTGGCCGAGGATTAATCTTACCAATTAGAAAATCAAGTCGTGTAAAATGGAAGAAAGGCTCTGGTGTTCCAGTCTCTGTAACATTAATTTGGCGTTACTTCTCGAGTTTATATGGTATCTGATGCGCTGTCAAAGTAAATACATGTAAATGTAAGTGTGCAATTTGTTTGCAACTGATGGCATACAGCGCATAAATAAATTTAGCAGGAGGGTGAGATTGAAAGGACGTCATGCCGAATACCATACGAAAGAAACGAATTGAATGAAGTTATTATATTGTTGAGATAGACGGATGATAATGTGTAAATGTCATGACCATTTTGGCACCAGTTGGGAGACAGATTTATACTAAATCTCAAATAATCGGGAGTGGCAGGTTTTAAACTGATGAATAAATACGCATGTGGCAACGTAATTTTATCGTCAGGTGCATTAAATGGTCATGCTCATTCCATCGTCATACGCATTCCATAATTATACACATTCCATAGTCATACATCATTTCAACGTCATACACATTCCATAGTCGTACATCATTCCATTGTCATACACATTTCATAGTCATACACATTCCATAGCCATACATCATTCCATCGTCATACACATTCCATCGTCATACACATTCCATAGTCATACATCATTCCAAGGTCACGCATCATTCCATCGTCATACACATTCCATAGTCATACACGTTCCATCGTCATACACATTCCACAGTCATACACATTTCATAGTCATACACATTCCATAGTCATACACATTCCATAGTCATACGCATACCATAGTCATACCCATTTCATAGTCATACGCATTCCATAGTCACACTCATTCCATAGTCATACACATTCCATAGTCTTATGCATTCCATACACATATACACATTTCATCGTCATACACATTCCATAGTCATGCATCATTCCATCGTCATACACATTCCATAGCCATACATCATTCCATCGTCATATACATTCCATCGTAAGTTCCACTTCTTCTTCGTCTTCTCCTAACATGTCATCGAATATGGCAAGACGAGTTTCACTAAAGTCAGACACGATTTCATTGTTTTCGTGTGAAATGCCTTCTACAAACGAAAAGGGTTCACCTTGACTTTCATGAAGTAAAGTTTAAGTCGATTGCCACTTTTCGTATCGCCACAATATACGCTGTGGATGACGATCGAACAAGTCTGATGTATGTTAGACGAAACGTTTGACGAATTCGGTTTTGCCTGAGCCACTGGGCCCAGTAATCAGCATGTTAAAGGTACGATGCCTCCCAATTTTGACGATCTAACATTTTGCCAATCACATTGAGAACGGAGGATGAAACAAGAAACAAAACATATTTTTTGTGTGTAAAACATACAATAGCGTTGTCGCAATTGGATGATCCACGAATCGATACTTAAAAAACTAAAAAACTAAAAGAAACCACCGAACTTTTTGAAACATATTGGACGTGAATCTTCAGGGGGTGTCATAGGGATCCTAATACCAAAGCTAAAGGAGTAAAATTCCCTAAAAGACGACAGAGCAAAGTCAAATTGCCTAAAAGACGGCAGACAAAGGTCAAATTCCATACAAGAATGCAGACCAAAAAAAGAGAGATAGTGGTGGTGCAACAAGTTCATACTCTGAGAAGAAAGAGAAATGCCCAAGAAAAGTTCTAAGAAAAACAAATGCCCCAATATAAATCTTAAGAAAAAGAGCAACATAATCTGCAAGATAAAGAGGAGGTAATGCCGGTTGAACACGCTCAAGAAAACCATTCACGGTGACGGTATCGCTTGTCGCTTTTTCTTTGTTCATGATAATGCCTATCAAATTTGACTTAAGACCTGTGTTTTGTAATTTGATGAAAAAATGGAAACCCATTTCTCGCCGGCGACTGCGTCTTTTCCTATTGCTGTAGCTTCTGATGTAACAACCGAAAAAGTTGCATCACCTAAGGCAAAAGTACAGGACAGAACAAGTATCTTATAAATAAAGTTTACTAGATTTGTCCAAACAAGAACATGCAAGGTTTAGTCCGTTGCAAGACACCAGTTGTACATAGAGTCAATGTGACATGTCGTGCCGATAGTCAGTGGATACGAATTCAATTATAACAAAAGGAACAAATATGGAATAAGATTCACTTCAGTGTTTTTTCCTCCTGAAACACAACCGTCACCAAGAAGTTCGTACAATCGTCATCCCAAGAAACCTTTCAGAAAAGAGACAACACGGAGACTCGCTACTCATTCAGCTAAAGATTGGATGCTTTGTCAATACTTACCAAATCCAATAATCCGATGATTAAATAAAATCATTCAAAAAGCACCCAACGAAGTCATCGATACCGTTTGGGAATGTTGTTTGAACGTTTTGAAAGGAACGGTGCCTTTGATCAAGATACAGAAGCAAAGATTAGGACAATATCGGAACATTCTTCGCTTAATGATGAAGAAGAAAATGACCATTAGTCAAAGGAAACAGAACGAGGATCTATATCCATGCTGATAGGAGCATTGTTAAAAGTGGCTTCTCCTTGGTTAGGATCGATTGCTGGAGGATTAAGAAAAAGAAGATAATAAGGACATTCTTTTCTGGAAAACCATCACACTTGTCCCTTTGGATCATATGGAAGAACGAAAATTCCATGAGAACGATGGATCGAACTCCAACGTTGGTACGAGCAATGGACATCTCATTTACCTCCTAAACTCACCGAGATGTCATACATAAAACAAGAACTGCATCCGTTATCAGAAACAAAATCGCAGCAGTACGGACAATTATTGCACGTCTTCAACTGTTTCACCAGAAAGCTGCAGATGATACTGCTAAACCTACTCTGAATAATTTCAAAAATGTCATAAAAAGCAAAGTAAAACAAAAACAATAACGATGACAGAAATAATTGTTGGAATGGAAGAAGAAGAAAAAAAAAGTGTTTTAAACTCCGTGTGCTCAAATACCTAGTAAGACAGACGCCTTGTTGACATCTTCAGCTATTCCCAGACTAGAAGAAATGAGAGCTTAGGTCAATATGATGATGTCGATACGTTATGTAGTATTATTGAAATGGGCTATACAATCTGCATCATATGTACATCTTTCTCCAACTTAAATACGCATGTGGATTGCTTATATGAGTCACTCTAAGAAATAAAGTCTTGAAGCCAATAATGCTCGTCTTGTTCTCCAATATATATAAGAGTATATAAGTTATATATATATATATATATATATATATATATATATATATATATATTACATATATATATATATATATATATATATATATATATATATATATCTTACTTGAGATATTTCATGACAGAAACACACACAACATGGTGTCAGAAGTGGGATTGGTACATTAAGTTGGATTCGTGCATTAACTTGGAGTTGTGCATAAAGTAGAAGCGCATGCGTATATAAGTTGGAGAAAAGTGTACACATGATGTAGATTGTATAGTCCATTTCTATATTATAACATTTCCCTTGTTTTGAAAAATAATATAAACAATTGTTTTATTTTGAAGATAACATAAAACACAAGCATCGTCATCATCATCATCATCATCAATCCCTTAACCCAAGAGGTCGTTTGGGCACCACAGTTGACTTTACAACCAATTCTCTCCATCTTTCCCTCTTCTCTACTGCCCTTTGGGAATCTCCAAATCCCATACCTGTCCTCTCCTTAATGTTGTCTTCCCACTTCTTTTTCTGTCTGCCTCTTCTTCTGCACCCTCGCCCTGTGCCTTACAAGATTGTTTTTGCCAGTACAGATGATCTTGAGACATGACCGTACCACTTTAGTTTACGCTTTTTTTCAGTGGTCACGAGGTCTTCAAAGGGTCCGATGGCTCGCTGGATCCTGTTGTGGAATTTTTTGTTGGATACATGATCAATGTATGAGATGCCCAAGATCTTGCGGTAGCATCTTATTTCGAAGATTTGAATCCTTCTTTGTAGATCTGATGTGAGCGTCAATGTTTAACAATCATACAAAAAGATGGATATGACAATCGAGCGCATCAGCCTTATTTTGGAACCAAGAAAAATGTTGGTATCTTTCCATGTTGGTCTCAACTTTGTTATTGCTGCTGTTGTCTTGGCAATCCGGCAAAAGTAGTTCTGGTTTGGAGCCCTCATTTGTGATAATTGATCCCAAGTACTTGAAGCTTGTGGCTCTTTTCAGCGTCTGGCCACTAACCATTATTTCTGCACTGATTCCATTGGTGTTGTTTGTCATCAGTTTGTTTTTTTTCGGCGCTAATCTCCATACCGTATAATGTGGAGGTTGTGTCGAGGCGCTCAACCAAGTCAGCCAGTTCTTTTCATCTCCTGCTAAACCATCAATATCATCTGCGAAGCAAAGGTTGGTGATTGTTCTTTCTCCGATGCTGACAATGCCCTTGTGGTCATGCAAGGCATCCTCCATTATCCTTTCCAGGAAAATGTTGAAGAGTGTAGGTGACAGTATACATCCCTGTCTGACTCCAACTGTTGTTCGAAATCAATCTCCTTTGCTGCCATTGAGGTGGACAACACTGGTGGCTTTGTCAGAGAGAAGCTCAACAACCTGCACCAGGTTTGAGCTGACGTTGTACTTCCTCACAGTTGCCCATAAGGCCGCATTGCAATACCCTATCACAGGTCTTTTGAAATCTATAAAGACGTGGTATAGATTCTGCTGATGCTAAAGGCATTTCTCGCAAAGGAGTCTGAGATTGAAGATTTGTTCTGTGGTGCTCCTTCTTGATCGGAAGCCTGCCTGCTCTTCGGCAATAATTTTCTCTGCCTGAAGCTTTAGTCTGTTGAGAATTATCTTCAGCATGACTTTGCTCGGGTGACTGTTTAGACTGATGGTTCTGTAGTTTTGGCATAGCTGTAGGTTTCCTTTCTTGGGGAGCACGATGACCAAGGATTGAATCCATGTGGTGGGCCATTCTCCTGTCTGCCATATCTTGTTGCAGATTGTTGTCAGGACTGTGACTATCTCTTCGCCTCCTGCTTGAATGAGCTCTGATGGTATGTTGTCAACGCCAGCTGACTTTCCTTTCTTGAGTGACCTAACTGCAATTTCCACTACCTCACAAAGAATCGGGATTTTGGCAACGAAATCTAAATAATTCTGTAGAAATAGTTATTTATGGACCCGCTTTGTGGATTGCTTATATGAGTCACTCTAAGAAATAAAGTTTAGGAAGCAACACGCTTGTGTCTGTTCCAAGTTATATATACATATCAACATCTCAGTTGAGATATTTCATGACAAGAAACGCAACACCTTCTTCAGCAGAAAAAAAAAAAATAAAAGAAGGGAAGACAGAAGCGAAAAAGAAATCAAGAAAAAGTAACCAAGCATGGGACTACATCATACTCTTAATGCTCGTCGCACACGTCAAGCATCATCACAGTCCAAACAAATACTACACAAACAACATAATAACAGTATCGAACAGTAGATGATTTATTTGAAGAACAGTAACAAAACAGCAAACCACACCATGGATATATTTTTAGCTAGAATTTACTACAATTCAGCTCTTGCTGCTGGCTATGGAGAAATTCAAAAATTAAAACAAAACTCAAAATCCCGCAAGATGTACACAAACAATCGACGTACACGTTACACAAACCCATTCAACGAAAATTTCCAAAGTCAAATCAAGCAAGCAGATTTAGCAGACGGCTCTCCATTGGCATCGTACTGTCGTGGTTACAAATATCTGTTTCGTGTCAATGACGTGTTTTCGAATTTTCCTTTGTTTTCGAGCTCTAAAAGTGGATTTGAAACCATGTGGTTTATGCCCTCATGTGGTCGATACCCTCTTCGAATGCAAACAAAGCGACCCTCTTCAACGGCAAACAAAGGCGCCAAATATCAGAGCCAAGCTTTTAAAAAGAATTGAAAAAAAGACATATCCATTTTTTTCACTACTGAAAATCCTTATTCGAACGCTAGTGTCGCGGAGTGTTTTCAAAGAAATATGAAAGAACGTCCATGGAAATATTTAACACTACAACACACTCTCAAATGCATCGACTTGTTACTACGTCTTGTCAGAACTTACAATCAATTGTACCATCGCAGTATCTGATGTGCACTAGAAAATATGTGTGTGTGTGTGTGTGTGTGTGTGTGTGTGTGTGTGTGTGTGTGTGTGTGTGTGTGTGTGAGAGAGATTTGGATTTT
This sequence comes from Megalonaias nervosa, assembly GCA_016617855.1. NCBI lineage: Eukaryota > Metazoa > Mollusca > Bivalvia > Unionida > Unionidae > Megalonaias > Megalonaias nervosa. The sequence continues at coordinate 101,756 of JAECUM010093474.1, read as the reverse complement.
TAAGGTATCTTTAACAATATTTCAGTCATATCGCTACGATGTCTGCAGTGTGGCATTTTATAATGATGTCTAGTACTGGGACATCATGCCGCAGACAAGTAGCATGATGTCCCACCCAGTCACATTATCCTGACACCAGGCCGACCAGTCCTAACACTAATCTCTTAATGCTGAACGCCAAGCGAGGCAGCTGTTAGTGCCATTTTTGTCAGTTTTTGGTATGACTCGGCCGGGGATCGAACCCACGACCTCCCGCATCCGAGGCGGACCCTCTAACCACTAGGTCACCGGAGCGGTCACGTGCACTAGAAAAAGTGACACCTGAAAACGAAGTGATGGTGTTTGATCGATTGTTTGGATTGTAAGTGTGGATGTTGGTTAGTAGATAAGTGGGTATTGGTCAGTAGATGACTGTGTCTTTTGTTCGTCAAAACGGCAAGTTGATTCGTGGTGTAGTTTTAACATTACAATTACCGTTGTGCCCAAAGTACCATTTTGGCAACATAATTGTTGGGGAAATGAAAAATCTTATGCTTATTTGTGACATTATATTTCCACCTTTCCCAGAGAGCCATACTAATTTAGTTCCCATTTTCTTGATGGTGCCAATTTGTCTCCATATCATCCCCATTACATGTAATATTACTCTTCGTTTGCAACGTTGCTTATTTTCTTATATTTTTTAGTTAGTTTAATTATTCACAGTTTTAGCTCCTTAAAACTATATCTGATGTTTATTCTGTATCTCTTTGTGTGTGTGTGTGTGTGTGTGTGTGTGTGTGTGTGTGTGTGTGTGTGTGTGCGCGCGTATGTATGAGCGAATTTGTGTGTACGTGCGTGCATGTATATTCGCATGTATGCATGAGTGTACGGTTGTACGTAGTTGTACAACTATGTTTTAATGTATATATAACCGTATAGCTTCCATATAATTTATGTTTGCAATTTTTCTTATTATATGACTCACCCAAAATGTCATTTAAGTCATTTAATTTAAATAGTCGGTAGTAATAGATAATATAGCTTGTGTTTAATATACTTGTAAGTTGCTATATAATATAGACTCGAATTTTCTGACTTTTCATTAATCATTATCAGCTTTAAATGTAGCACCTTCCTATTCAGAATTTTTATAACAGATAATTGCCAATATTAGCAATTAATTTTTCCGACGTAAGGTCTCACTGGACAGTTTATCTGGTGAATTTTCATCCGACAATGACCTATTGCAGAAAAATAAGAATAATTTTACACTGAAGATACAAATAAAAACAAACTAATGATTTTTGTAGAAAGCATGCATGTGAGATTTTGACTGCGGCAATCAGGTTCATTCCTTATACAACTGGTGGCTTTTATACTGAACCAACACTGCCACCAACCCTCTTTTTTACATTCATTTTTGACAGGTAGGAGCTGTTTTGACTATTTGCCTGTGACAAGGCTGCTAAAAGAATCAGTATGTGCCTTATGCATGAATAAAGTTCACTAGTACTATAACAAATCAGCATACTTTTCATCACCCCTCAACCATCTCGATTTTTAGATATTTACCTCTGTAGCAGACATACATAAATACGTAAGCCAATGCGGCTGTTCATTTGCAGCCCAAGTTACGCATTTGATCTCCAGTGCTAGTTCTAACTGTGATTGGTAGTCACCAAACAAGCCAACCCATTTTCAAGCCTAACTCCAAGTAAATCTAAACCACATTACAGATTTAGCTTCTGTGTGAATTTATAAATGCTAGGCTTGTGATAATTAGGTTCATGCCTTCTACCTTAAAAATTAGGGAGGTTGCAAAATACGAAACTATCCAGTGAGACCTAATTGGTGTCCTTAACCTCAAACCGACGCTGCAATGAAAAATATAAAAGAAATGAAAAAAAATAAAATAATAATATTAAAAAAAGAGAAACGCCTTTGATATAATATGCGTAACGCTTTAAATTTATAAAATATTAATTTCAAGGCAATCAAATTCGTTTGATTAAAATAAAATTCTTCATCAAATGATATTAGTCCTACAATTATCGTTATTGTTATAAGCGATTCTAAATTGTTCTGTTTTGTCAGAAGTCGGATCTGAAACACACGACAAGTTGGCAAATATTTACCAAGTTCAGAAACTCTAGTTTATCGTAACCACAGAGAAAGAAATGGAAGCAGACGACAGTTTTGAAGACGAAGCAGTTCAGCCTCCAGCCTTCAAGATTGAGGACGTCGCCGATGATGAATTCGATCTGGAGATTCCCCCAACGTCAGGGAATGAATATTTGAGGAGAGTTCGGTAATGGGTCAAAATTTGAAGATGTTTGATCGGTCTTCGTTTATTTCAGAATTGTATAGGATGATGTTCTATAGAGACTGTTCGTTTTCCGAACATAAATGGGATTTGTTACATAATTTCGAGGTACCATTCTAGTGTTTTGTATTTTCGAGGGATCATCTCTAAGTTTTGCGCGGATAACTGGGTTCTTACTTTAATTTTCAGCTGATAAATCGCAGAGAAATCTTAAAACGATTGCTTGGGATTTTCTCACAGAGCTCTGAATAAGCAGAGTTTTGCATATTTTATGTAAATTGACCCAACACTAGTATTCTCAATTTCTTTATATATTCTAGTTCTGCAAAACAATGTAATTTTATGCATTTAATCTGAAGCTGTCAGCATATTGCTTCAACCACAAACACGGTTCATGTTTCACGATGGTGTGCCTGATCAGTATAAACATTGTATAGGGAAAAGTTTTAGATGTTCCATGCACATTTGTGACTATAGTATTTGACCACTGTAAAAATAATAAATTTGGTATACAAGTTTCTCGTTTGCTATGTTCACAAAATATCCCTTCAGGTTATAAAATATGATATTAACTCCAAACCAGTGAGTAAAATATTCACTTTACTGAATTATTATCTAGCCACTGTTGTTGGATTTCTTGCATATAAATCGAGTCTTGTCAAAATGATAGTTCTTTCTCATGACAGTGACACTTCATTTAGATGATAATTTTTTATTAAAGAGAATGGTTCTTCAGCACAGTATTTCTCATGATTTTCTCAGACCGTGCACCCAGTTGACTCATAGTAACTAGATGTGGACACTAAGTTTTGAAATTGAGTTCAGAGGATGTACATTTTCTCTAATAGGTTATTAAAATGTAGTCTTATTTGACAAGACCAGTTTTAGTTTAGTTATGCTCATAGCTACTCAAAATTAGTACAGTTGTGATGATTTGTTTTGACAAAAATATCTCCCTAACATTTGTTTGATCATAGTCTCCGAAGACCTTTGATCAGGATGGTATCTTGTATATAAACAAGACTTAATTTGTGACATGCATATAAACGAGACATAATTTGTGTCTTGTATAACAAGACTTAATTTGTGTCTTGCATATAAACGAGGCTTAATTTGTGCCTTGCATATCAGCAAGACTTAGTCTGTGTCATGCATATAAACAAGACCCAATTTGTGTCATGCAATATAAACAAGAGTTAATTTATGACTTGCATATTATTATGATTCTATGGTCGTAAAATAAGTAATAGAAAAGAGTGAGAAGCGACAAGCTTTGTCAAATTCAACATATAATTTTCCCTAGAATACAATGTGAAAATGAAAAAAAGGAACTTAAGGCATTGCAAATTAAAACCCAATTAATCCATGAATTACTAACACAAGTCCTAATATTTTGTTCTGAATAAACTTGAGTGATATTCCAAAATAAATCCAGTGCCGGAAATGTTGATGTGCCAGTGGTGGCCAGCAACGTGGTGATGTGCCAACAGTCTTTTGCTGACTCACAATAATACATTCCAAGAATATATCCTCATTTGCATTTCACTTCAATTCCCAGTTAATGTCTAATTTTAGATGATGAGTACTCAATATTTCCAGTGAATAAATAATTTTAATAAATAAATTCCAACCTAAATGAAATACTGGACACAGCAATAAGACAACTGATTCTGCTAAGATCTTTACAGCATGAATAAATAATTTTTCCAGTAACAAGATTATATAGTCCTCTACTTGACCTTTTGTCACAGTTAGTGTTGTCTTAAAAAACACTATTACTTAATGGAAAATTTCATTCTGGAAGGTTCCAAATATTTACAAGATAAAGTCTTAGTTATAATTACAAGGTTTATTACTAAAACTATAATAAAAAACATGGAAAACATGATGTCTTTGTCTCAGACCCAGATAAATATGTTTACTTATATTAATAATGATCTTAATAATTAACCCATACTGATAGAGAAAAAATTACCTATGTAGTAGTTGTGTACAGCATAAAAAGAATCAATGATTCAGGTCAGGTAGAAAATGAACTTGATTTTGGACAATTTTAAATCCAAAATACAATTATTCATAGCATATAATGAAATAGAAAAAAATTTAAAAACCTAAATAGCAGACAATGCAAATTAATTTATATAACAATATAAACAAGACGTAATTTGTGTCATGCACATAAAAAAGACTTAATTTGTGTCTTGCATATAAACAAGATCTAATTTGTGTCTTACATATAAACAAAACTTAATTTGTGTCTTGCATATAAAAAAGACTTAATTTGTGTCTTGCATATAAACAAGACCTAATTTGTGTCATGCATATAAAAAAGACTTAACTTATGCCTTGCATATAAACAAGACTGTAACGGGGGACTTCAAATATTAAAGCTTCCTTAATTGATTTGGCATTCGTTAACTAGGGAATGACCACCCACGGTGTTATTGCCCAGCGTGGACGGACAGATGGAACATGAACAGATAGCTGAGCAAGGTTATTGAAAGAAATAACAACTACGAGCCTCCTTTTCCAATAAATAAAAATAAATTTAATAAATTAGTACATAACCAAAATTTCACTTTCAACGAATACAACAGATTTACTAAAATAAATGTAATCAATTAATGCATAACCAAAATTTCACTTTGTATGAATACGTGACCAAAATTTCACTTTCAATCCAACGGATTCACATTGATAGAATTTAGTCACAGTGTTCAATTTACATCATATTATGAGTAGTGAATTCTGAGTTAAATTCTACGCTTGACAGCATCACCTGGCGTCTGACTCCTCTCATCTTGTTTCCATGTCTAATGTGTGTGCTTTTGGTCCTCTTTCTGACCCCTGTTTATTCTGACCTCTCTTAGATGCGGATTTCCCCTTGACTCATCGGGTTTTCCTTTACTTATCTTCTCTCTCTCGGAGTATAAAGCCGTTTCCTTAAATACGAGAGTATTACGAGAGCTAGTTATGCTTCAACAATTATTTGTATATATATATATATATATATATAAAATCTCTTTTTTCGTATTCAGATTGGCGATTCACACTGCACAAATTCTGACATAATGTGATCCTAACAAATAACAGTCCTTACAAATTCCTGTATTTCTGTGAGATACACGCTATATTTGGACAAATGACCTTAGCTTGAAGTTCATTGCCCTCGCCACATGGCAGTTGATTAGGAATTACCATGTGTTCTCTACAGACACATGCGACCGTATATACCAGCATACATTACTACACGTCTTATTTACATTTGACTAGTCAATTCGTGTTCAGTATGATAAATGTTCAATTACTTATGGCATAATATTCACTAAATCTAGCTACAATAACCAATATCCTGTAAGATCATTTAAGCATTGAGAAATCATATATAAATATACAGTTGTCATTAACTCACGATAACAATATCATCCTACACAGGAAATCAATTTATGTAACCATTAAAAGATATGACACATCTGCATATTAGGGTTAAGTCATAAATCTCTATGAAATACTGCATATTTGAACATTCTTTGGGTTACATCATAAATCCCTATGAAAATAATGCACGTTGAATACCTGATTACATGCAATCCGTCAATTCTATCAATGAACTAACTGTAAAATTAAGAATAAGTTGCATACAACTCTCATCACTAGATTCCTATGGACTTGAATAATCGAGACATAGCATGAATCATAAGCATATCAAACACGTTTGCATAAGACGAACAAATGAAAATAGAATATTATATTGAAACTAAAATTGCTTACCTTAATGCTGTTCTTTCTTTCTCTCCCCACACAATCGTGTGTCAAATCTATATAGCCTGTCGTTTTCCCAAGACAGCTATCTGACCTTTCTTCGTTAACGAGGGAAACACAATTCTATTGTTCCCATGGAGTAAGACCTTTAGTCTTCTCACAAGGCAAGAGTCGAACTGAAGAATTCTAAGCAAGTTGGTACCCTAAATTCTAGTTTCCCAAAGTGTACGCCTTAATTCTTTACTGACCAATCGGAAGTAACTGTTCCTAAAATTCTGCCCAAATAATCACGTCTTTCATCAAATTTCACCAGCCTAAAATATGCTGCAATTAGCTTTCCTTTGAAGATCAATTATTTGACATAAAGTCCTCTCCCGACTGATACGGTTGTAAACTCTATGTACGCTGTGTCACTATACCATTGCGATGACTCAGTCAAATGCCACTGAAGCTTAACGTAGACCCTTTTAAGTTTCAGAGATGAAATAAGAAATATCAGTGAATTTCTCAAGACCTTTTGGCTTGACTAAGCTAACTTCAATGTACAATTTATTCACATTAAGTTTCAATAAGTCTTCAAAATTCGCCACATTACAAAGACCTAAATTGTGCCTTGCATATAAACAAGACTTAATTTGTGCCATGCATATAAACAGAACTTTATTTGTGTCTTGTATGTAAACAAGGTTAATTAGTGTCTTGCATTATGGAATTTGGCGTGGGTAAGCCATGACATCGCTGCTAAATGGTGATTTATATTCCAGTTTTGGATACTATCCCTATGCCAACCAGCTGGGTGGACATGTACAGCTCTATGTATTTATGTCAAGTCTAACAAAATAGTTCCAAACACTTTGAATTTGTATTGTTGTGATGACCAGCTAAGGTCAGTCTAATACATGTTTTGATTGTAATTGGAATGCAGTAAACATTTTTTTTATAAAAGTGTCAACATGTGTTTTCTCAAAACATAAAATTACCCATGCTCACTTGAGCACTTCCATTTTCAATTCTTCAGTTTCAGAGGTGGACAGTTTTTGCATTGTCAAGCACTTCAATTTTATATGTATGTAAATCACCTTTGCATGCAGTCCACAATCCCATTATGCCTAAATGGAATTTATCAGTTTTGAAAAATATCAGAACTTATGAATTTTTTAAGTAATGATACAAGAAGATTTTTAACTGTTTAAAGATGAAATTTGGTGTGTAAAGTCCCATTTTGTATTTCTAATAGTGCTGAACAGAATTGGGAGATTTGTATACAGAATATTGTCATGTTTTGGCCAGGCTAACTTGTAAAATGGTGTTCTATATTTGACTTGGTTGTACCTGTAAAGCTTCTCAAATGTTTTCCCTGCTGGGATGTAGCACTACCATAGATTTGTCTTCTTCTTAATTAATTATAAAAAATATTGAAAATATTATTCTAACACTGTTAGTTTAAGTGGATGAATAGAGAAAAAAAAGACAGCCTCATTTTAATGTAGACAGAAGTGTGACTAGGTATAGAATAAAGGTATGGCCAGTTAAAACAGTATTTAACAAGTTCTAATTAAACCAATAAAGGCCGATTGGGATAAAGTATTGATATTGGTTTCTTCAAATAGTAATCATTATTGCATTTAGCATAAGTGTGAATATATGTCATTTTGACAACTGTCATCTCATTCAGGTAACTGTTGTGTTGATCATATCTGCAAGTTTACTAACAGTTTTTGCATCGGTGAACCATTATGCATTTGGTGTATTTTAGTAATATACTGGTATCCTGTATATTTCTAGACAGGAAGCAAGCCAATGTGCCCAAATAGTTGTTGCCAATATTGATACATCACCATTCATGGGTAAACAGACTGTAACCATTAGGCAGGTAAGCAAACAGTTGCATGACGAATTCCATTTTGTATTTGAATGTCATATTTTTAAAGAAGAAGGTTGACTAGAATGTATAATGAATGTATATATGGGTGTAAAAAAGAATTTTTATTTTAGTCATGGTGTAAGAAAAAATCCAGTCATTGTTTTTTCAATTAAAAGTATTATTTGCTAAATCAGTTGAGACAGAATTGATCTTGGAAAATTTGATCTTACCCCAAACATAATATCCCAAAATGAGTAAAACAGTAAGATAAAATAAAATATGGTTTATTTTAAGGAAATTACTTGATGTTCATTTAAATATTTGTTTTCTTTCGATCATTGTTGACACTTTAAACCCATATGCCAATAATTAAAGTTATAATCAAATATATATGTAAATAATACATGTAGATATGTAATTGATATTTAGATTTGAAACAGAATGCAGATAGAAGAGAAAATGATATGGATAACAGGGTTTGGAAATAGCTTGATTTTAAGTGAGAGAGAGAATGAAAGCTAGACTGTTTGTAATGATTTATACTTACAACTGAACAATTTGTGACTACTTATTTTATCTATTTACCAAGCAGTTATCACCTAGTCACCTTGAATTTGGTGACATTCATCAAATATAGGAAAGTCTGACTTTTGAAACTGATTTGAGAACATTTTTACTTTTCTCCATGTAATTATTTGCTAAGTAAGAAGTATGTATGAGTCTCATGTAAATATCATGTAAACAGCAGATCATTGGTGCTACATATGAACTAAATTTGAGCTTGTCCTGGGAGTCAGGCAAGTAGATTCGTAAATCCCTATAATATAATATAATATAAGATAATATAATATAATATAATCACTAAAGATGTGAGTTAAAGTGTTATTCTGAAGCTAATCTGTCTTTGTTTTGGATACATACTGTACTTTCTGTATGCCTTAAGATCCTTTCTGTTTACTGATGCCAGCTTGTTTGCCAAAATCATTTTTTCCTGCCTTGCAATTTCGGACATCATTTTTAGACAGCTTTATTTATACACTGATGTTTTTGGACATAATTTTAGTTAGCAATAATGAGACAAAAGAGGCTGAATGATACTGCTTTCAGAATAGCTTGTTTCTCACAGGAAATACCATGACAAGTTAGGTGTATGAATAAAAATGTGTAAAATGGGATGAACCATGTGTCACTATTCAGTTAGGTTCCTTATACTAATCTAACAAATTACATCTGTTTAAAACTATATTACTTACAAGGGCTGGACATAGTCACTTGCCCAATGCCAAGGACAAACTCAAATTCTGACTCCAGCAAGCTCAAGTTTTGAATTGGACGAGCTTTTTTTGCAAAATACTTTCCTTGGGCCAAGTCCAGTAAAGAGAGACAGAGAGACAGACAGGCAGAGAGTGTGGTGGTTAGTTTATAAATCGTTATGTTCTGAAAGTTTTATGCTTTGTGATTTTACCAAGGTACATATACCAGCACCTTTGTTTAACGTTTATGTGTACTCCATTCTTCTGTTACATAAATGTCCATAGTTTCATTCATCTATTGATCGTTTATTTCATACAATGTATTGTGAAAGTCTCTCACTTCCAAATTGTAAGATATATTATTAATGGCTTTATTCACATGATTACTGTGTTATTTGTCTTAATGGCTTTATTCGCATGACTATGGTGTTATTTATGTTAATGGCTTTATTTACAGGACTACTGTGTTACTTATGTTAATGGCCTTATTCACAGGAATGGCTTTATTCACATGACAACTATTATTTTTGTTAATGGCCTTTTTCACATGACTGCTGCTATTTATGTTAATGGCTTTATTCACATGACTGCTGTGTTTAATGGCCTTATTCACAGGACCACTGTTATTTTTATTGGCTTTATTCACATGACAACTGTGTTATTTTTGTTAATGGCCTTATTCACTTGATTGCTGTTTTTTATGTTAATGGCTTTATTTACAGGACTACTGTGTTATTTGTGGTAATGGCTTTATTTGCAGATATACAGGACTACTGTGTTATCTGTGTTAATGGCTTTATTCACAGGACTATTGTGTTATTTTTGTTAATGGCCTTATTCACATGACTGCTGTTATTTATGTTAATGGCTTTATTCACATGACTACTGTGTTTAATGACCTTATTCATGTGACTTCTGTGTTTCATGGCCTTATTCACATGACTACTGTGTTTAATGGCCTTATTCAAGTGACTACTGTGTTATTTATGTTGCTGTCACTACAGGACTACTGTGTTATTTAATGGCTTTATTCACATGACTACTTTGTTATTTAATGGCTTTATTCACATGACTAAAGTTATTTATGTTAATGGTTTGATTCACAGGACTGCTGTTTTATTTAATGGCTTTATTCACATGACTAAAATTATTTATGTTAATGGCTTTATTCACATGACTGCTGTGTTTAATGGCCTTATTCACAGGACCACTGTTATTTTTATTGGCTTTATTCACATGACAACTGTTATTTTTGTTAATGGCCTTATTCACTTGACTGTTGTTTTTTATGTTAATGGCTTTATTTACAGGACTACTGTGTTATTTGTGGTAATGGCTTTATTTGCAGATATACAGGACTACTGTGTTATCTATGTTAATGGCTTTATTCACAGGACTATTGTGTTATTTTTGTTAATGGCCTTATTCACATGACTGCTGTTATTTATGTTAATGGCTTTATTCACATGACTACTGTGTTTAATGACCTTATTCATGTGACTTCTGTGTTTCATGGCCTTATTCACATGACTACTGTGTTTAATGGCCTTATTCAAATGACTACTGTGTTATTTATGTTGCTGTCACTACAGGACTACTGTGTTATTTAATGGCTTTATTCACATGACTACTTTGTTATTTAATGGCTTTATTCACATGACTAAAGTTATTTATGTTAATGGCTTTATTCACATGACTGCTGTGGTATTTAATGGCTTTATTCACATGACTAAAGTTATTTATGTTAATGGCTTTATTCACATGACTGCTGTGCTATTTATGTTAATGACTTTATTCACAGGACTACTAAGTTTTTTAATGGCTTTATTCACAGGACTGCTGTGTTATTTATGTTAATGGCTTTATTCACAGGACTGCTGTGTTATTTGTTAATACATGTGTGAACCATAACATAAATTTCATATATGTAACATGTGTAATAGCACCTCATGACATCACAAATGATGTTACATCATGCAAAGGAAAGGCATAATGACTGAGACATCTGAATGTAGTTCAAAGTCATGTCACTAGACTATTCTGACTGAATTCAAAGTCATGTCACTATAGTCTTCTGACTGAATTTCAAAGTCATGTCACTACACTCTTCTGACTGAATTTCAGAGTGATGTCACTACACTATTCTGTCTGAATGTATTTCAAAGTCATGTCACAACACCATTGTGCTGTTTGGTCAAATCAAATCAGCATTTAAATCTTGTGATAAAAGACTCTTCCATTTGTGTTCATTTCATATGAAATCTCTTTAACTGGATGTAAAATTTCTATCTTGTGCTTTACAGGGCTTGCAAAAGATGAAAGTATTTGACTTGTTTCATAAATTTCATTTCAGATGAGCACTGATGTGAGATCCTCCATGTTTATGGTGGCATTTCGCATTTCTTGTCACTAAGTACAAGTCCTAACATTACTTGATTATTAATTGTTAATGATATAGTTTTTCAGTGTAAAATCCCAGCCAAAAGAACAGGTTATTAGCAATAAATTACATTACTTAACTTCATATTAATTTTTAACTCCTTATGATAAGTCAGTAAATTTCATCACATGCAGTGTCCAAGTTACCCCCTCTTCCCCTCTCCCCCCCCCCTTAGAGTATGTACAATACCTCCACTGATTCGAAATATGACACTTACATAAACTTCATTTCTTAAAATGTTTTTTTATTTCAACAGTGGGCAGGAAAATGTCATCCAGCCCCTAGAGGATTTGCACCTTCAGAAGCATGGCAGAGAGAACAGGTGGCCAACTTTGCTCTAATTAGACAGGTAAAATTCATGCTTAATATTTGGCTATGAATCCTATAATTCAGGTTTAGTGTTAATCCATGCATTCTATAATCCTCATATAATGTTTAGTCCAACATCCTAAATCCTTGGTTGGTGTCAATCCATACAGCCTAATATCCTTGTTTATTGTCAGGGTCCCAGGTGGCCAAGTGGTCTAAGGTACCAACCTTTACAGATCACTGACAATTGACTTCAGTCTGCATGGATTTGAGCCTTGGGGTTGGCCAATGTGGTCATATAAGAAAACCTGCCATTAGCTTCCTGTGGGTTGTGATTCTTTCTGGTGTTACTGTTTGTTAAGTTTTTATCCATATACCCTGTAATCCTTGTTTAGTGTTAATCCATGCATTCTGTTATCCTCATTTAATGTTTAGTCAAACATCCTATAATTCTTGTTTAGTGCTTATCCATACATGCAATAATCCTTGTTTAGTGTTCATCCATAGAGCCTGTAACCTCAGTTAAACGTTTATCCACACATCCTTGTTTAGTGTTCATCCATAGAGCCTGTAACCACAGTTAAATGTTTATCCACACATCCTTGTTTAGTGTTCATCCATAGAGCCTATAACCTCTGTTAAATGTTTATCAACACATCCTTGTTTAGTGTTCATCCATAGAGCCTGTAACCTCAGTTAAATGTTTATCCACACATCCTTGTTTAGCGTTCATCCATAGAGCCTGTAACCACAGTTAAATGTTTATCCACACATCCTTGTTTAGTGCTTATCCATACATCTGTAACCCTTATATAGTGTTAATTGTTTATCCATACATCCTATAATCCTTGTTTAGTGTTTATCCCTGCAACTACAATCCTTGTTTAGTGTGTTTCTGTAATCCTTGTGTAATTTTTATCCATATATCCTATAATCCTTGTTTACTGTTTATCCTATAATCCTTGTGTAATGTCTTTCCAAACATCCTGTAATCCTTGTTTAGTGTTTATCCACACATCCTATTATCTTTGTTTAGTATTTATCCATACATCCTATAATCCTTGTTTAGTGTATATCCATATATCATATAATCCTTGTTGAGTGTTATCCATACATCATGTAATCCTTGTTTAGTGTTTATCCATTCATCCTATAATCCTTGTTGAGTGTTCATCCATACATCCTATTATCTTTGTTTAGTATTTATCCATACATCCTATAATCCTTGTTTAGTGTATATCCATACATCATATAATCCTTGTTGAGTGTTATCCATACATCATGTAATCCTTGTTTAGTGTTTATCCATTCATCCTATAATCCTTGTTGAGTGTTTATCCATATATCCTATAATCCTCATTTAGTGTATGTCCATTCATCCTATAATCCTCATTTAGTGTATGTCCATTCATCCTATAATCCTTGTTGAGTGTTATCCATACATCATGTAATCCTTGTTTAGTGTTTATCCATACATCCTATAATCCTTGTTGAGTGTTTATCCATACATCCTATGATCCTTGTTTAGTGTTTATCCTATAATCCTTGTGTAATGTGTCTCCAAACATCCTATAATCCTTGTTTAGTGTTCATCCATACATCCTATAATCCTTGTTAGTGTCTATCCATACATCCTGTAATCCATCTATCTTATAATCCTTGTTTAGTGTTTACCCATACATCCTATAATCCTTGTTTATTGTATATCCATATATCCTATAATCCTCATTTAGTGTCTATCCATTCATCCTATAACCCTTGTTTATTGTCTATGCATATATCCTCTCCTTGTTTAGTATTTACCCATATATCCTATGACGTATCCTTAATGAAGGCAAAATAGTGAAAATGGAGAAATCTGGTGGCCAGTATATGTTTCACATTGCCTTGTGGTATTCAAAATTATTCACACTTTGTCATGTATGTATATAAAGATTTTCAGAGATATGTGGGGAGTAAAATCAATGTATCCTGAATGAAAAGAATCATTTTTTGGAAAGTATTTTACATGTATATTGGGTATAAAAAGGCTTTTTTGCAGTTTTAAAATTAAGTAATTCCAAGGTAACACAATTTTTAACAAATTTTGATTTTTTTTCCTAATTTTCAAACAATAAAACTTATTGACTGTGGCCATGACAAGGGTCCAGATTTGGAAAAAGTAACAATCATTGTCATGCTATTCTTGAGAAGGCAGGTCAAAAGCCATTGCGTGGGCATGAATTTCTTCTCCAACAAGTTCTGCTGCTTCATCTCGCTATTGGTACCGCTGGCACATCTGCTTGGAAAAATGCATGACTTGTTACAACTTCTGGTAGTTGAACTAGAGCAACATTTGATCTCATGACATTTTTTGAAGAGAATTTTTTGAAATACTGATTATTAAAATGTTCTTAATATATCAAAAGCCAACATAAGAAACTCTTCAGAACATTTTAGAAAAACAACAGAAGCAGGTCTGTTAGGCACACAAAAATTTGTCAAGACTCATTGTAAGCTCAGTTGCTGATGTTTTATATACTTATTGTTTGGGAAGATGAAAATTCAATTTTTGATGACATGGATTGTCCTTATATTTACGTTTTGGAGGCATATTTGTTTTACTTCTTTTAGTTTTGAGATCAATGTTTTTTTTGTTAAATCAAATCATCCAGGTAAATTAATAATTCATCTGCAAGCATTTTCTTGCATAGATTCGAGTGAATCTGACATGCATGCAATCTTTTTGACACTGTAATAACAAGCACGAATAGACATGGAAATAGCTTAAAAAAATGTAGTAGTTTTATAATATTTATGGAAATAAACAAGCTCATTTGAGAAATAGGTTTTGTAATATAATTTTTACATCTTTTTACTTCAAAAATGTTTATTGATTTACTGAATATGGATAGGTGCTAGCAGCAAAGTTGTTGGGGTAAATCCCAGGACCCTGGCACCTAATGACATCAGTGTGTCTGTGTGTGTGTGTGTGTATATATATATATATATATATATATATAAATAGATAGATGAGTCCTACTTGTGGGGCCCAGAGTGGCCAAGCGGTTTAAATTGTTCACCGTTTTAGATCACTGCCATCTCACCATTGTCTGTGTAGTTCTGAGTCTTGGGCTTGGCTGATGTGGGTACATGAGAAAGCTTGCCAGTAGCTCTAGTGGGTCATTGGCATTTCCTGGGGTTTGCCAGTTTCTTCCTCAACCATTTATACAGATGGCCATGTATAGCCTGTCATGTGCTGAAAAATGACGTTAAACCCCATAACAAAAACATTAGTCCTACTTGCACACAGTACTTATAGATCGCCATCAGTCCTGCTAGTGGAGAGTGTAACATAAGTTTACACACTTGTTTTGCATATTTAGGATCAGCATACAAAAGATAATCTACTAATTTCCTCTTTTGATGGCATCTTGTTGTCAGTCATCTTTCTAATATTTGCCTCTCCCAAACCAGAAACATATGAATATCTTATTTTGATCTGAGTTTACATCATTATAATTCAAGTTATCATTACTCTGATAGGGCTTTAGTGGCTGAGTGGTTTAAGTTGCCCTCTTTACAGATCATCAACATCTCACCTCTGTCCACATAGGTTCAAGTCTCAGGCTCAGCTAAAATGAGTATGTGAGAAAACTTCCCAGTGGCTCCCTTTGAGTTGGTGGTTCTTCCTGGGATTTTCTGGGTTCTTCCTCCACTAGATATATTGGAAGCCATATGCTGAAAAATAATGTTAAACCCAAAAATCAAAAACAAAAAAAATATTTTAATACTGTTAACCTTGTGTTTAAACTCTCAGGGAGCTGTTTAATGTCCATGTAGGACATTTAGTCATTACCCCACAAGCCTCTTTAGTATACAACAGCAATTGTGATTGGTTTAATTATTTAAATAGTGTATATCATATACCTTTACCTAAAGTTAGCCAATGAAAGCAACTGTCACATACTATACAGCAAAATACAGACCAATGAAAAAGAATAATACTAAATCATGGCATTCCTGGTGTCAAGGCAAAAATGAGAGATAATACT
Organism: Megalonaias nervosa; assembly: GCA_016617855.1. Lineage (NCBI taxonomy): Eukaryota > Metazoa > Mollusca > Bivalvia > Unionida > Unionidae > Megalonaias > Megalonaias nervosa. Next base: position 85,789 of record JAECUM010093474.1, on the reverse strand, counting down.
ACCATATGTTGGTGTGTTGACAAAACATTCACAAGTCTTTTTTCTTTTAGGGTTCACCTTGAGCGGTTGATAATATATACTGTGGTTAGTTTATCAGATAATGAGTAGCCAGCACATGAGGATTAGTGTGGTCTTTTACCGATGGCAACACGTGAGGATTCATGTGGTCCTTTACTGATGGCAACACATGAGGATTAGTGTGGTCTTTTACTGTTGACAACACATGAGGATTTATGTGGTCCTTTACTGAGGGCAACACATGAGGATTTGTGTGGTCCTTTACTGATGGCAACATATGAGGATTCATGTGGTCCTTTACTGATGGCAAGATATGAGGATTAGTGTGGCATTTTGCTGTTGGTGACACAAGAGGATTAGTGTTGTCCTTTACAGATGGCAACATATGTGGATTAGTGTGGTCTTTTACTGTTGGCAATCACCCAACACTCAACTGTCATAATCTTTGTTAGTTTTTAGTGTTTATCAATGCATCCTTTAATGTTTTAATGTTTAGTCTTTATCTTTACATCAAATAACCCATGTTTAGTGTATAGTGTTCATCCATACATCTGATAACCCATATTTAGTGTATAGTGTTCATCCATACATCTGATAACCCATGTTTAGTGTTTAGTGTTCATCCATACATCTGATAACCCATGTTTGGTGTATAGTGTTCATCCATACATCTGATAACCCATGTTTAGTGTTTAGTGTTCATCCATACATCTGATAACCCATGTTTAGTGTATAGTGTTCATCCATACATCTGATAACCCATGTTTAGTGTTTAGTGTTCATCCATACATCTGATAACCCATGTTTAGTGTTTAATCTTTATTTATACATCTTTTGGTGTATCCTATTACACTTTATTTCAAGCATTTGGTCTGTACAGCTCTTTGAATGGATTGCAGCTGAATATTGCCTCCATGTTTTTGTTCATTCTGAGAGATATAAAAGAAAGCAGTCTCAGAGCACAGACAGCTTGTCTTATCATAACAAGGAGTTTGATTTTGACATGAGGATGGTCATAGCTTTCATTTTAAAGTGTCTCTGTGTAACATGGTCCCTAATATGATGGGGGTATTGTCATAGGTCTCATGATAAAGTATCTCAACATAACATAGCCACTGCTATAACATGGATATTGACATGGATGTCATGATAAAGTGTCTGAGCATAACATAGTCACTGGTATAACACAGATATTGTCATGGATATCATGATGAAGTGTCTGAGCATAGTCATTGATGTAACACAGATATTGTCATGTAAAGCACCTCATCATAATATGATCCCTGAGATAACATGTATATTCATGGATTTCACAATAAAGCTTCTCAGCATAACAAGATCCCAGGTACAGTACAGGTATATTTATGGTTCATGTGGTTGTATTATTCCACATAATGTGTCCTAGTTTAAGGTGACCTTGCCTATACCATGGTACACATTTTGGCTTCCCTGAACAGTGTTATAACGATGAACTGGGGTCTGTTCAATTAAATATAAACATGTACTTATTAATAGTGATGAACTGTTCTATTTAATTATTAGGTATAGACAGGTATTTATAGTGCTGAGCTGGTCTGTTTCAGTAGGTATAGACAGGTTTTTATAGTGATGAGCTGGTCTGATTCATTAGGTATATACAGGTATTTAGAGCGATGAGCTGGTTTGCTTCATTAGGTATATACAGATATTTATAGTGATGAGCTGGTTTGCTTCATTAGGTATATACAGGTATTTATAGTGATGAGCTGGTCTGTTTCATCAGGTATAGACAGGCATTTATAGTGCGGAGCTTGTCTATTTTATTAGGAATATACAGGTATTTATAGTGATGAGCTGGTCTGTTTTATTAGGAATTTACAGGTATTTATAGTGATGAGCTGGTTTGCTTCATTAGGTATATACAGGTATTTATAGTGCTGAGCTGGTCTGTTTCATTAGGTATAGACAGGCATTTATAATGCTGAGCTGGTCTATTTTATTAGGAATATTCAGGTATTTACAGTGCTGAGCTGGTCTGTTTCATTAGGTATAGACAGGCATTTATAGTACTGAGCTGGTCTGTTTTATTAGGAATATACAGGTATTTATAGTGACGAGCTGGTCTGTTTTATTAGGAATATACAGGTATTTATAGTGATGAGCTGGTTTGCTTCATTAGGTATATACAGGTATTTATAGTGATGAGATGGTTTGCTTCATTAGGTATATACAGGTATTTATAGTGATGAGCTGGTCTGTTTCATTAGGTATAGACAGGTATTTATAGTGTTGAGCTGGTCTATTTTATTAGGTATATACAGGTATTTATAGTGCCGAGCTGGTCTGTTTTATTAGGTATGCTTTTTATTTATAATGGTGAGCTGGTCTATTTAATTAGGTATGTACAGGTATTTATTAATAGTGATGAGTTGGTCTATTTAATTAGGTATATACATATACTTATTTATATTTGTTATAATTGTCTTTTGATTTTATTGTATTTCATCATGTTGTATTGAAGTTGCATGCATGGATGTAATACATAATACAAGTATATACATAAAAACTTAAATAATTTTATTTGCTCTTCAGTCTCTATGTGACATTCTATGTTTGACAGAAGCTGGTCAGAAACAAAGCTCTGAGGAAAAGAAAATGCTTGATCACACAGGCAGCTTCCAAACTGGTATGTAATGGTAACAAGAATTGTTATGTTATATGTATAGGTATGTAGTGCTCCAGTCAGAAATAGAAGTGTGTTTCCCCCTCTGCCCTCAGTGACCTTCTAGTGGCCCATCTGCCCTCTAAGAACCTTACCCTAGCAGTGATTTTTAGAGAAGTTTTTCATAGCTTCAGGGTAAACACTCATTTCAATCATGTGCAATAATAAGTGGTTGTCAATCCAAATTTATTCTGTTTTTATTCAGGATAGTATGTTGTTTTTATTTTAGTGTGAAATGTTACCTTGCATATGGTATTTCTCTCACATTAAAACCAGGGGTTCATGTAGAAAATGTAATGAAAAAGTGGGGGGATGGGCTCATTGTTGGACAAAGCATTCATATATAAAATTTTACATAGATTTTGTAAAGCTTTCATAGTTAAAAATTTTACCAAAATTTTATCAATGCGTTTATAGATAAAAATTTTACTTCAATTTTGTCAAAGCTTTCATAGATAAAAATCAACTAAATTTTATTTAAGTTAGCTGTTCGGCTTATTATCAAGCATTGCCTTATCATCATGTAATAACAGTCGTAAGTATTTGAGCTTTCAGTAGATTTCAGTATAAGTTTTGAGCAGATCTATATCTTTAAGTTAAATGAATAAATTTTAAAGATAATTTGAAAAAAACATATTTATGTTGTAGCCCCAGATGAATGATATTGAAGGTTGGTGCAGGCTTTGTTTTGGACGACTGCAGCCTCCATCTCACAGTGAAAAAGAAAAGGATGTGAACTGTACAGACAACCAGAACAAACATGAGGGTGTGTTACCTCTACTCAGCATTTTAACAGCAATGGATCAGGTATTCCAGTCATTGTACTCAGCATTTAAACAGCAATGGATCAGGTATTCCAAACATTGTACTCAGCATTTAAATAGCAATGGATCAGGTATTTCATTTTAACAGCAATGGATCAGGTATTTGAATCATTGTACTCAGCATTTTAACAGCAGTGGATCAGGTATTCCAGTCATTATACTCAGCATTTGAACAGCAATGGATCAGGTATTCCAAACATTGTACTCGGCATTTGAACAGCAATGGATAAGGTATTCCAATCATTGTACTCAGCATCTTAACAGCAATAGATAAGGTATTCCAATCATTGTACTCAGCATTTAAACAGCAATGGATCAGGTATTACAGTCATTGTACTCAGCATTTAAACAGCAATGGATCAGGTATTCCAATCATTGCACTCAGCATCTTAACAGCAATGGATAAGGTATTCCAATCATTGTACTCAGCATTTGAACAGCAATGGATCAGATATTCCAATCATTTTACTCAGCATTTTAACAGCAATGGATCAGGTATTCCAAACATTGTGCGGTGTATAGATGAATTATACATGGTTTGCTGGAACAAAAAGATAGCCTGTGCACAAAGCTTTCTGCAAACATTTGTACACAACAAACCATGTATGATTATAATTCTTACATAATCAGGAAGTAGACTTTTTTAGTTTGAACAAATGCACAGTCAGTTCTGATGTTTAAGTACAGTTGAAATCTTGTGTAGAAAACCAGTGAAACTTGGACTGATCACGTAAAAATATTGTGATGATACTATGATGTTTGAGTACAGCTGATCTCTCATGAACCTGTGAAAACCATCCTGAATGCATAAGAATATGTTGATGATACTATGATGTTTGAGTACAGCTGATGTCTCAAGATTTCAACCATTGAAAACCATCCTGAATGCATAAGAATATGCTGATGATACTGGGATGTTTGAGTACAGCTGATGTCTCATGTAGTCAAGCAGTGTCAATCATCCTGAACACATATATACTAATGCAGAATATACTAATGGCAGTGATGTTTGAGTACAGCCACTGTCTCATAATTTCAACCAGTGACAATCTTCCTGAATGTATCAGAATGTGCTAATGATACTATGATGTTTAAATACAGCTGATGTCTCATGTAGCAAACCAATGAAAATCATCCTGAACACATCAGAGATACTAATGACACTGTGATGTTTGAGTACAGCTGAAGTCTCAAGATTTGAATCTGAAAACCATCCTGAACGCATCAGAATATATTAATGACACTGTGATGTTTAAGTACATCTGATGTCTCATGATTTCAACCAGTGAAAATCATCCTGAATGCATCAGAGATACTAATGACACTGTGATGTTTGAGTACATCTGATGTCTCATGTTGTAAATCAGTGAAAACCATCCTGAACGCATCAGAGATATTAATGACACTGTGATGTTTGAGTACAACTGATGTCTCATGATTTCAACCAGTGAAAATCATCTTGAATGCATCAGAGATACTAATGACACTGTGATGTTTGAGTACATCTGATGTCTCATGCAGTAAACCAGTGAAAATCATCCTGAACATGTAAGAATATAATGATGATCCTGTGTGTAAACATTGTGTTTGTATTAAAGTTATATGGCTGTAGAGTTGCTTGTAGTCTTTCATTGGTCCAATGTTGATGATTTGTCTCGGCCTACAATGCTTGAAAAAAATCGTAAACTTAGTGGTTTCTGCCTTGTTTATTGCTCAGCATCTGTCTGTGGAGGCATTTAATGGTAAACATGTCTACTAGAGACATTTGTGGGATGAAACAGATATTTCCTTTGTGGAAAGAGTGCAAGTCCAAATGGCTTTAGGTCTTTCACAAGCATTCTAGCAAATGTTCACATGTAACAAAATTTGTATGAGTGTTATTCTTAAATGGTTAATTCAAAGTTGATATAATATTATTTAATGAATTAACTACAGAAAAAGAGTTAAAAACTTACCTCAGGATTATTATTTGAGTACAACTGGTTGTTACAGAAAGTTGCACAAGCCAAAGCAGCTGGATCTGAATACAGGGAAACTTGTCTCAGGTTACACTTATTTATAAAGTACACGTGTTAATTAAGGACAAATTTACATTTCCTTTGAGAGATGTTTTTTATTGAGCTGAAAGGATATACATTACAGTTGTTCATGATTGTCATGTCATAGCATTTGTACGTAAGTTTCAACTATTATGAACAGAACACCTATCTATAAAGAATACATTTTTTGTGGTTCCTTGAGTGTCCTTTATAGCTAGGTTTCACTGTATATAATTGTGAGCAGACCTACCTTATATTCTCACTTATAAATTAGGTCCAACTACAAACAGCATAGATCCAAATCTGCTGCCACTTATGGTGCTGACAGAGCAGGGTTTATGTTGTTTGCTCCGTTGATTAGTCCTGACAGACTGCATGGATCCAGATTTGTTGGTGCATGATGCAATGGCAGATATAGGTCTATGCAGTCAGTAGTTGAATCTGACATAAGAGAGTATAGATTGGACTTGTGTGTATAGACGGTATCTGATTGCATATCAAACATCTCTAGTTGGATTGGACTTATAAGTGTGTATAGACGGTATCTGATTGCATATCAAACATCTGTTGTTGGATTGGACTTATAAATGTGTATAGACGGTATCTGATTGCATATCAAAGATCTGTTGTTGGATTGGACTTATAAGTGTGTATAGACGGTATCTGATTGCATATCAAACATTTGTTGTTGGATTGGACTTATAACTGTGTATAGACGGTATCTGATTGCATATCAAACATTTGTTGTTGGATTGGACTTATAAGTGTGTATAGACGGTATCTGATTGCATATCAAACATTTGTTGTTGGATTGGACTTATAAGTGTGTATAGACGGTATCTGATTGCATATCAAACATTTGTTGTTGGATTGGACTTATAAGTGTGTATAGACGGTATCTGATAGTATAACAAACATCTGTAGTTGGATTGGACTTGTATGTGTGTATTGACAGTATCTGATTCCATATCAAACACCTGATAAACAAAAAGCTAAATTTCACACCCTGCATTTTGATTTGTACTGTAGTTGTTACCATTAGTGTTGGCAGTAACAAATGTACATCTTTGTGTTTCAGTTAGATTTTCAGACTCTTAGCTTGTATGGTCATGAACTTTGTGCATACATCCTGAGGAGTACTACAAACTGTTTAGACATTTATTACATTTGGGCCATTTTCCTGGACACCATTGCTTAATTGGCCATGAAAAAAAATGCCTAGACTCAGAGGAGTGCTACAACACCATACCAAAAGCAGATCACTGTAACCTACTCTTTATGTTCAATTGAACATGTACATTTTTATCCCCATGCATTAGTATAGAGATATCCTCCATCTTTGTATCTGTCTGTCCATTATTAGACCTCCTGAACTGTTAAGTGGAAATTCATGAATCTTCTCAGTTATATGCATGTTTGTCTTGGTAATTGCCTACAAGAGGGTGGTCATCCATGGCTCCAGTCCCTGGGGTATCTGGGAGAAGGTTAAAGGTCAGATATACAACTATATTTTGTAAATATGTTTTTTAGCTCAAACATTGTGTATGCAGTCAAAGCAGGAAGTCATATTTGACAGATTTTGCATAATGACCTCTGGGTCGCTGTTGGGGGTGGGACTATGGTGAGTGAGTACCAGGGGGAGGGGTGGATGGAATACAATGTACAAGGAAATTTGGACAGTCATAAATATCAAAATTAACTTTTTTCAACACCAGCAGCATTTTGATAGTGGTAATATTTTCAGCAAACATCTGCTTATTTTTAATGTCTGAAAGCAAATGTCTGCTTATTTTTATTGTCCACTAGCAAGAGTCTGCTTATTTTTGATGTCCACTAGCAAGAGTCTGCTTATTTTTAATGTCCACTAGCAGGAGTCTTCTTACTTTTAATGTTCGCTAGCAAAAGTCTGCTTTTTTTAATGTCCACTAGCAAGTTTCATAGTACAAAATAAAATTTTTAAAGATATCACAGGCAAGACACTTATAGATCATTTTATTTTGGCTAACAGTTTCAGAATTGTAACTTGCAAAATGGTAGCTTGCTAATTACATTAATTACTGTTGCTTGCTTAGTCTTTAAAGGTTTCTAGTGTAAGATGTTGTTAATACTCCAATTTAAAAAATTTGTAATTGGTTTTTGAGCAATGCTTTGCTTACTTGGAAAGTTCTCTTCTTTGAAAATGTTGTCATACACTAAGTTGGAGCATGCATTACCTCCCCCGACATCAATAGAATTGACATATTGGATGAACAAGGTGCCAACTCACTACAGTAGAAACACATTTTAGACAGAAGGCCATAGTGGATTATGAAATAGACAGTGATCTTGGGAAATAGAGGCAGAATATGATAAATTGGTCCAGTGAAGAGACCTTTAGTTTAACTTACTAGTTTACATGTATCCTGGAATACAACATGCAGTGTACATGTACCCTGGAATACAAGTTGCTACAATGTACATGTACCCTAGAATACAATTTACTACAGTGTACATGTACCCTGGAATACAACTTACTACATTGTACATGTACCCTGGAATACAACTTACTACATTGTACATGTACCCTGGAATACAACTTACTACATTGTACATGTACCCTGGAATGCAACTTACAACAGTGTACATGTACCTGAGAATACAACTTACAGCAGTGTTACATATACATGGAATACAACTTACTACTGCATACATCTACCCTGAAATAAAACTGGTTTGCAGACTTAAATGCCAACATAGAAAAGAGTAACAAATTGGAGAGAAACACAACTGAATATAAACTCATACAATTACAATTATAATGGTAGTATGGGTATTAAACTAAATTATGATAAAAATTAATTACCTACCAGCAAAGGTGTGAATAGAATCCATGAAGCAAAAGGTCTGAAATGCACTGCTCTGCTGATTACATTTTAACTGCTTAGTCCATACTTTTCTGAACCTTTTGTCCTCTTAGAAAGTTGATAAAAACTTTGGTCATGGGGTCCATATTGTTATATATTGGTATAATTTTGGTCTCAGGGTCCATATTGTTATACATTGATATCATTTTGGTCTTGGGGTCCATATTGGTATAATTTTGGTCATGAGGTCCGTATTGTTATACATTGATATAATTTTGGTCTTGGGGTCCATATTGTTATACATTGATATAATTTTGGTCTTGGAGTCCATATTGTTATACATTAGTATAATTTGGTCATGGGGTCCATATTGCTATACATTGATATAATTTTGGTTGGTTGTGGGGTCTATATTATTATACATTGATATAATTTTGGTCTTGGGGTCCATATCGTTATACGTTGATATAATTTTTGTCTTGAGGTCCATATTGTTATACATTGGTATAATTTTGGTCATGGGGCCCATAGTGGTACCATGTTATATCCAGAATCATGTTATAACAGTGAGTTACAGTGAGGGAGAGCTGTACATGAAACATGTACGTGTTGAAGATTTTTGTTATATTTAACCTTAAGCATGATTTGAGCATACATACTGAGAAGTACAGCATGATCATTTCAAAGAGTAAAGTAACTGGGATCTGTCTCAACCACTTGGTTTGTTTTCATCATATCTTAGTATTGATCATTCCAGTGTATTTATTTTACAAAGAATATCTTGTGTCAGAACTGAATAAATACGTGCAAGGCAAGCTTTGATGTCTTCTAACATCATTTGGTGTCTTCTGACACATCATTTGGTGTCTTTTGACACATCATTGGTGTCATTGGACATCATTTGGTGTTGTCCGACACATCATTTGGTGTCTTCCGACACATCATTTGTTGGTCTTCTGACACATCATGTCTTCTGACACTTCATTTCTTCTTGTACTTTCAGCCCACAGTCATCAAAGTTCTGGAGTATCACCTGAACTGGTTTGAAGCCACAGGATTCACTCAAAAGCAGGCCAGTTTTCTAATTATACAACAATTTATATGATCATAAACCCATGCTTGATAATCAGTCCACGCCATGATGATAAACTCATGCTTAAAAATGCATCCCAAAATGATAAGCCCAGGCTTGATAAGAAGTCCACTCCACTTTTAAAGAGTTTGGGGGACATTTAACATAGTGCAATATATCAGCATTCCTTAAATATGCACATTCCCTTCATTTTGGTTACAACTCACAAAATACAATTCACTTATGGATTGCATGTTTCTTGAATTGGGTATGGCTTGTGTGACAGAAGTGGTTGCTAAAATCCTTTTAAATGTTAATTACTTTCTTGGAATTTACAAAGGTGGCAACACATGTTTTTTTGTCTCATTACTGATACTTGATGGGTTAAATCAGCATTTGTGACTATATTGGGAGAGCGACACTGCACCTCCAAGTTGAGAGTGTCAAACATGGACCAAGGGAACTAACTCAGTAGCGTTTGTATGTCTGTATATATATATATATATATATATATATATATATATATATATATATACATATACATACTTGCATGCACACTCCACTCCCCTTGTTTGGGACATTGTTTATGAAGGTTCATGGTACGATTTGTTTTTCCTTAACCCTCAGTGCTAACATTTGATAAAATAATGTACTTTCTATCCTACTTTAGCAAATATGTCACACACTGTCATAGAGAGAAATCTTAGATTGTCAATTTGTATAGCTAACCTAAATTGCTTTAAAAAATCTGTAGACTGTATAAGTAACTTAGTCTCATTTGGCAAAAACAGTTTTTGAGATACTAAGCTATGTTGTATTATCTTTTATTTTTCAAGGGTCTTATTTTCATGGTTTTGAAAAATAAGACATTTTCATTCACGCATGCTTAAATTTGTGGTTTTGCCTGTCACAGTTTATTTATTTATAAGTATTTAATTTCATGGTTTGATGGATTAACCTCAACAAATACTTTAAATAATGAATATAAAAATACAAAACTATGAAGACAACAAACAAGAGCCATTTCAGTGGCTAAAACTACTACCACCTAAATGAGGACAAATCAAACTCTTATCAAGATAAATCAAAGGGAGTCAATTCAGCCAACAACACTAAGCTACTAATCGGTTATTAAAGTATGTGTGTATGATCTCCTCCTTAAACACTCCATAAAGCTGCATCATCAGTTACTTTCTGGTGACCAAGGCATTAACACAGTGGCTTAAGAGTGATGAAAATGAACTTAGATCACATCAGATTGTACAGTGTCATCATTCCACATGTGAACCAATCATGTGACCAGCTGCCCCTTGCTCAGTGCAATTACCAAGCATTGTAAACATAAGATGTGTTTAGATCCCATCAAAGTGTAAATATACTAACTTGAAAAGCAATGGAATCACTACTTTGTTTGAGCCTGCCTCATGTACGAACCAACTTAACGAGAAGACTTTACTTGAAACATTGTCAGTGAAGTTGATTGATGCCTAATGGATAATTGCGACTCTGACAAAATGTGTGAAAGATCAGACCTAATTATCCAGTGCTTTGAGAATACTGGACTTGTTTATTTCAGTAATTGCAGGATTATTTACCAGATGAACATTGGTGTTTACCGCTGATTTGATTGACATGGTCTTGCTACAGTGGTTTTGACTATAAATCAGTGAAGTGTGAGCTTTAGTATTTTATGGTATTTAGAGTATGATCACAGTGTTTCATTGGTAATTAATGTATATACACAGTGTTTCATTAGTAACTAATGTATATAAACAGTGTTTCATTGGTAATTAATGTATACACACAGTGTTTCATTGGTAATTAATGTATATACACAGTGTTTCATTGGTAATTAATGTATATACACAGTATTTCATTGGTAATTAATGTATATACACAGTGTTTCATTAGTAATTGTTCCTCAAGAAATAGTTTTTGTATTTTACAGTCATGTTGTTCATTGGGATTAGGCATGCATGGATAAAACAAGACATGCTTTCACAAGGATTTAAATTTTTTTAACAGTTTGAATGAAGAATTGATTTGAATAAGTATTGAATCAAATTTTCATTTTGGTATCATTTGTTATTCTTTCATTTTATGTAATAACAGTGTTTGCATACCTGTGCTTTTTCTTGTTTCTCTCTGTCCAGATCTCACAACTTGTTGATTTAAGGTAGTGAGTGGTAATTACAGCTACCAGATACTGTATAAATACATGTGCATTGAAACAATATAAAATGCTTAATGATTTTTTTTTAAAGGGTCAAAATAGAACAAATATAAAAGCTAATATTTTTAACCAGATTAGAAAAATAAGTGAAACAGTGTTCATTTCAATCAGACAAAAACAGGATTAATGATTTAAATCATATAGATGTATGTAATTTATATTGGTCATGCAAATGAACTTAAAATTAGATTTAGGTAAAGATGCCTCCCCCCATATGTATCGATGTTTCAACCTCTAAACATTCCATGGGAAATTATTAATAAGTTGTACTTAAATTTTGCATCATGATTTAGGGGCTGATATAATATTTCATGCTAAATCTTCACATTATTTTCATAAATACAATAAACAATTTGCTTTTTAAGCATTTATGGTATAAGGGAGATAACTCAATGTAAGTATTGTGTTTTTCTTTTCTTTGCCACATTTTCCATGTATAAAGCAGTTCATGATAAAGTAGATGAACACGAATTAAATTAAATTATGACAAAAAAATCAATCACTTATAAAGTGAGAGCCTAAAGTTTATGCTTCTGTATATAGGACAGAGCATGAGATTATGATTTGTTCTTGGATGAGGCACCTGCTGCAAATCAGATCATGTTCACCAGAGTGTCAGTATGTGGACTGTAGCCTTCTGTGAACATGCAGTTATGACCCTATGCTGTTCTGGACTCCTGCAGTGAGGCTCAGAGTTGTAAGAGTGGTTTGGACTTGTGTGGATGACAGATGTGATCAGTATCGTTTTTACTGCTCAGAAATGTTTTGAACTTATATGAGGAAATTCCAAAAGAACAGTTTGACAGAATGTGGTAAGAATATATAGCGGGTTACAAATGGGCTTACATATGTGTCTATGGGAAATGCTGCCTTAAGGGAATTGCTCTTGTTTTAGTCTTTCTGTTTGTTCTACAAAAGGTATTCATAACACTGAAGATAAAAGTAGGAAGGAAGACCATATGTGTAATAAATTGTCAAAATTTTTACTTAAGCCAACATATCCTGTATGATACAGAGTGGTCTGCAACAACTGGAGTATCGTCATTGTGCCCTGTAGTTGTCTTTGTCATCTTTTATGACATACTTTCTGGAATTATCCATTTTTACCAGATTTATTATGACATAGATGTGAAATATTGAGTATTGAGTATAGAGTTCAGTAGAGCATCAGTCCTTTAATGCACTCATGTTGCTAGTATTAAGTATAAAATTCAGTCAAGCAGCAGCCCATCAAGGAATTCTTGCTGTAAGAATTAATTATAAAGTTCATTACAGCATCGGCGCTTCAGAGGGCATTTGTTCTAAGAATTAATTATAAAGTTCAGTATCATCCCTTCAGGGGACATGAATTGTAAGTATTAAATGTAAAATTCATTAGAGTATTGGCATTTCAAGGGACACTAATTGTATTCACTTGCAGAGTCAGGGATCTTGACTTAGGTTGTAGCTGTACTCACTAAGTCAAGAAATTTGACTTAGGTTTAGCTGTACTGTCTTATAAATCAGGGATCTTGACTTATGTTATAGCTATACTGGCTTGTAAGTCAAGGAACTTGTCTAAGGTTTTAGCTGTACTTACTTGTAAGCAGATAACTCAAAGAAGAACACAAAGAGTATGAATGGATTATTATCAATCAGTTTGCAATTATATATGACAAATACCTGGAATGATACCACTTCAGTATAAAACTAAATAAACAAAATTTCCAAAAACATATTACTTGTAGCTTTAACGAAACTTGGAATGTATTTATACAGTATCTAGATATTATATATTATTTATCTTTTACTTGTGAGATTAGGTTCAAAGTCAAAGACAAAGACAAAGACCTTTTTACTGCACTTACAGATATCTTGTGAACATGTTAATGTAAACATAAGAAATTGTTACCAAATTTGGCATTCTGCAGTTTCTCAAGAGTATCAGAGATTGTTACATTACTCACTAATTAAAAGCAAGTTGGTCTTATCTTGGATTCCTTATTTTCAACCAGTAGAGTATCAATCCATTTTTGAAACTCTTATTACAAACTTTGAGTTTATATTTTTGGTGTTTATATTTTTGAAATACATTCATATGATTGGTACAAAGTATTTTATACATTTTCATATAAATTCTCCTTGGATTTCAGGCTTGCTGGTTCTCTACTCTGTTTCAGATGAACTTTCTTTTGATTCCAGGGTTGCTGGTTCTATGCCCTCTTGGCTAACTTGGATAAGCCCCTAATGCCTGATGCCTGTGCCCTTTTACGCTCTTTGGCAAGGTCCTGTGCCTCTTTAAGGGCAGCCCTGGTAAGTGCTAATTATAACCTGTTTGAGAATAAATGGATTGTAGTTTGGGGGGATTTGAATGTGTTACAAAATAAACTGGAAATATGCAACAAAGCAATATCTGTATGCATTGTACTACATTATTTCTTATGGTGTACCAGTTTTCAAGAATTTTTCTGGTTGCTTCAGATCGTGATTTTAAAGGTCCAGCAAGTAATGATCTGTGGAATAAATAGGATCCTTTCCCCATTCACTTCAGTTCTGACAAAATATATCAATTTTGGCAAAGCCATAGAAATTGATGTGCATGAAAATGAATGAATTCAGTATTGAAAGTTGTTACATCACCTAATTGATGCAACTTTTATGATCTGATGACGAATTGTTCAGTTATACCTCTTGTAAATCTAAGTATGGACCAGACCATGTAGTGCGCTGGAATATTCAGTGTTAAGGATGAAATGATCCTGTGTAATCAACCATTACATTTATGTTAGGGTGATATGTTCAGACAATGGCACTGGTGGAGTAGTCAACAGTTACATTTATGTTAGGGTGATATGTTCAAGCAATGGCACTGGTGGAGTAGTCAACCATTACATTTATGTTAGGTTCAGACTCTGGCTAAGTCATACTAAAGACTTATAAAAATGGTTCTAGCAGCTGCCTTGCCTGGTGCTCAGCATTAAGAGGTTAGTGTTTGGACTGGTTGGCCTGGTGTCAGGATAATGTGACTGGGTGGGACATGATGCTACATGTCTGCAGCATGATGCCACAGTGTTAGACATCACTATAAACTGTCACACTGCAAACATTGTAGTGATATTACTGAAGGTTTTTAAAAACTATGTTAAAAATTCAATCACACACACACACACACACACACACACACACACACACACACACACACACACACACACACACACACACACACACACACACACACACACACACACTTATGTTGAGATGCTGTGTTCAAGGAGTGGCAGTGATGGAGTAGTCAGCCATTATATTTACATGACAGAGCTATGTTTAAGCAATGGAGGTGGTAGAGTAGTCAGCCATTACATTTATGTTGAGGTGCTGTGTTAAAGCAGTGGTATTGATGGAGTAGTCAGCCATTGTATTTATGTTTGAGGTGTTGTGTTAAAGCAATGGAAAGCAGTGGTAGTGGTAGAACAGTCAGTCATTGCATTTATGCTGAGGTGCTGTGTTAAAGCAGTGGTAGCGGTGGAGTAGTCGGCCGTTGCATTTATGCTGAGGTGCTGTGTTAAAGCAGTGGTAGCGGCGGAGTAGTCAGCTGTTGCATTTATGCTGAGGTGCTGTGTTAAAGCAGTGGTAGCGGTGGAGCAGTCAGCCATTGCATTTATGCTGAGGTGCTGTGTTAAAGCAGTGGTAGCGGTGGAGCAGTCAGCCATTGCATTTATGCTGAGGTGCTGTGTTAAAGCAATGGTAGCGGTGGAGCAGTCAGCCATTGCATTTATGTTGAAGTGCTGTGTGTGGTGGAGTAGTCAGCCATTGCATTTATGTTGAGGTGCTGCGTTAAAGCAGTGGTTGTGGTGGAGTAGTCAGCCATTGCATTTATATTAAGCTGCTGTGTTAAAGCATTGATAGCAATGTCACCAGTATCAATCATTATATTTATGTTAAAGTGCTGTGTTCAGGCTTTTTTAAAAGTTGCATTTATTCTGCTGTTATATTCATTAGAAATCTTTGGCTAATATTACTATATATCTAAAGTTAGTACCCTAATAATCTAGGTTAGGAGACTCAAATGTGGCCTGTGGAGTTATTTCCTGTGGCCCGCAATGACACCTAGAATTTGTAAAATAATTAATAATGCAAATTTTTTCTTTTCAGCCAGCCAGTTTTGATAAAAATTTGATTGTTACATTGTTTACGTCTTGTTTCCAACTTTTTAACTGGCTACCTTTTGTATGAGCCACTTTCACTGTGTCAAAAGGTTAAAGTGATGCTGCTCTCAGGCCAGTGTACTAGTCCTTGTGTGGTCCTCGTGGTGATTTGAGTTTGAGACCACTGATCTAGGTGTTCCTGATTACTATATGTGTAAAGTTAATACCCAGATAACTTGGGTGTTCCTGATATTGTTGTTATCTGTCTCATGCACCTTGGTAATTTGGGTGTTCCAGATAATATTACTCCATATCAAAAGTTAATACCCTGATAACCATGGTCTCCTGATGATGTACCTTGGTAACTTCGGTGTTCTAGATAATATTACGCCATATCAAAAGTTAATACCCTGATAACCATGGTCTCCTGATGATATTACTATATATATAAAGTTAATACCCTGTTAACCACGGTTTCCTGATGACGTTACTTTACATTTAAAGTTAGTACCTTGATGACCTAGGTATCCCAATCTTGCTTGCAAAGCCCACCTAAATGGTCAAGTTATACTGTATGATTAGGTAATAACAGTGGTCAAGTTGTACTGTATGATTAGGTAAATAACAGTGGTCAAGATATACTGTATGAATCAGGTAAATAACAGTCAAAGATCAACTGATTCTTGTCATTTCTGTTTGTAAAACTTAGCAAAACTTTCCACAACTAAAATGGTTGCTAGTAAATCAAACTAATTGGCTGTGAATGTGTGGCAGGGATTCATTTCCAAACAGGAACCTAAGGAATTAATCATCCAAAATAAAAGACCTGTGTATTTGGTCAGTGTTAATCTATATACATCATTCCTCATTTAAATGACCCAAAGTGGACGCCTAATACAGCATTCCATTGATGGTTGGTATTAGGTGGAAGTCTAATAGAGAATTCCACCCATGGTTGGTATTAGGTGGAAACCTAATACAGCATTCCACCCATGGTTGGCATTAGGTGGAAGCCTAATACAGCATTCCACCTATGGTTGGTATTAGGTGGAAGTCTAAAACAGTATTGCTTATTTGATTGGCTTAAGGGGAAGCCTAATGCAGCATTCCTTCCATGTTTGGCATTAGGTGGAAGTCTAATACAGCTTTCCTCCAAGGATTGGCCTTAGCTGAAAGTCTAATACAGTATTCCTTATTTGATTGGCATAAAGGGAAGTCTAATACAGATATCTCCCATGATTAGCCATAAGGAGATTTTTAATACAGCATACGATCTATTGATCATAGGTGGAAGCCCAGTACGGCATTCCTCCAATGATTGGTAGGTGAAAGCCTAAAGCAGCATTTCTGCCATGATTGGCCTTATATATTTTTAGTTCTACTGGTCACACATTAGCAGAGCTTATAAGATGGTCTGTCATCTACCCATCCATTAGTACAAGTTTGTTGTCACTACTCCACCTAAACTACTTGAAGGAGTGTCATGAAATTTTTGACACATATTCAACCCATGGTTTAGTTGACCCTTCAGCTGATAGTAATATTTAAACTACTGTATTTTATGTAATTTTTCGTACACGAAAAAATAATTATTAATTTCAGTGTACGAAAAATTATAGGTAAAATAAATAATTATCATTTGGTGGTGCTGACCGTGTACGAAAAATAAAGGATCGTACCAAAACAAGTTCTACTCTACTCAACAACCTAATGGTACAAACGTACAAAGTAAACATATATTTTCTGTCTCATAAATCAAAAGTACTGTTGTTATTAGTGAACGAGAGAGAGAGAGAGAGTGATAGAGAGAGAATTATGTCTCAGTGTGCAGGCTCATCTGCATTTAGAACATATGTAGCTGTTATGTTGTGTAATATCGGCAAAATGATCAAGATGGTTTGAACATGTATAAGTTATGGGTATTATTTATTGGTAAATTGTACGCAACGATACGACCCCACATCGTCAAGAAATTAAGTGCAAGTTGTATTTTTACCGCAACCATAATCTCATTATCAAAATGCAATAAAAAATAAAGAACTTGAAATCAACATTTAAAGTCAATGCGCATGAGTGCAGACGCACGCACGCTCGCGCATGTGTGTGTGCACGCGCGCCAGAGAGATCAATCAAATTTTTTTCAGTGTACAAGACTGTATTTATTCAGTGTAGTTTTTATTTGAAGCTTTTGCAAAGAGAAAAAAGACTATTTTCAGTTACCTGACGAGTGGGATAATCCTCATGTATTACGACCCTACTATATTCCATTAGGAATAAACTCTGCTAAATCAACAGTTCATTCTTGTTTTAATTATGATGTACATTGTCACAACAACCACATGGGTATACAGTGTTATTTAAATGGTAATTAAACATGCTTAGCGCTTTGGTTGTTCTAGTTGAAATCAGATTGAGGGCAAGAATCGACTGAAGAGGTTAAATCAGCGAGGCTGCCAGTAGGGAAATGAGGCTTGCTTTAGGGAAATGAAAGTCTGTCAATGTGCTATTGAAGCCATTGTCCATATAGCAGATGTTATAAGGACAAGTGATCATATGCATTACTTGTTATTCGAACTCACCAATAAAGATAATAGTGGGGTATATCATAGAATAGATTTGCAATAAAATGTTAATTATATCCAAGCCAAAACAAACAAGCACTTAAAAGATAGTATATGTATATATGAATCGATTTAACAGAGTCCATGACTTTCAAATTTACAATGGAAAATGACAAGGTTTTTATATTTTATGTTTGTATGACTAATGAAACAATAAGACTAGTTGACCAATGGTCTGTGGTCTTCACTTTAGCATGTACTGAGATGTAATTTTTGTTGGACAAGACAACATCAAAGGGCTTCCGAACTCGTTTTAAAATGCACGTGGTGTTTTGTTACGGTGACAGACTTAATAAGGAGAACTAATTAACGATAATATTTAAAGGTATGGTCTGTAAAGTCCTTTGTTCATTTGTTAATAAACACCAGTAGATATTATAATGACAATAAGAGTTTATGCACATGGGCGCCCGCAGGATCTTTTGCAAAAGGGGGGGGGGAGGTCAGTCAGTCATGGCTGGGAGAGTTAGTATAGTAAGCAGTCTGAAACAAAAGCTAATATTTACTAAGCGTTTTGAACAGGATCTTGTGACATATTTTCAGCTTCATTTGCATGATTAAACTTGTCGGAATATATATTGCAGTATGATTTCCAGGGGGGTCACATGACCCCCCTTGACCGATGCTGCGGGCGCCCATGCTTATGCATCAATCATTATATTTTCTCACCAACAATTAATCATTAATTTTTTTAAAAACAAAATGGGAATACGGTATTTTCGATCTTTTTTGCAAACATAAATCTTCTTAGTGGAAATTTTATGTCCGATAATTTAATGAATTTTTCAAATAATACAAAGTGATATGTATGAAAAATTATGATACATTTAAATAATTATTATTTTGATAACTGGATTGTGTATGAAAAATTAAAGGGTATGAAAAAATACATAAAATACGGTATCCACAACTTCAAAACAGGGCAGCAAGAACAACACTAAATTTGCTATTTGATACACCATCCAAAATTCTGGTTTTTAAATTAAATTTGAGTACAGATTAACTTTCCAAAAGTTCATATTAATGTTCATTGTAAAGAATGAACTTAATGGTATTTAAGCATGCTTTACTATTTTTTTGTTGATGTATTTACAATTATAGCATTTTCATCCTGTGTTTATGTGTGACTTGGGTTTTTAATGTAGCTTTAGCAATTTTCCAGTCATATCACTTTGATGTCTGCAGTGTGGCAGTTTATAGTGATGTCTAGCACTGGGTATCATGCTGCAGATACGTAGCATCATGTCCCACCCAGTCACATTATCCTGCAATCTCCCACATACGAAGTGGATGCTCTAACCACTTAGGCCACCAGAACATTCCATCCTGGGAGCTTCAGGGAAGAATAGTTTGTTATAACTGAGTTACCCTCATTAAAATATTTGTTATTAATATTAAATGAAATTGGTGCCACTCAGACAGCCAATGTAGCCACCACAGTTGTCACCTGGAAATCTTAATTCTACTCCTCTTAAATGAGATGGTTATATCAACATGGGATTTTCACTAAAAGACTTCTTGGTCCTAAACAGAAATGGTGCTGATCTGACATTTAATATGGCTGTACTCAGTGTATCTTTTTTTACTAGCCATCTTGAAAATCTTTTTTCACTAGCTCTAAGCAGAAAGTCATATGGACATGAAGTTTCCAACAGAAAGCTTTTTTAAAATGTCTAGATGGTCCTAAATGAAAGTAGGGCCATCTTGAAAATCTTGATATTGCTACTTCTTCAGAATGGATGGTGATATCAATATGGAGTTTTCACTAAAAGACTTCTTATGTTTATTTATCCTAAATGTAAAATGGTGCCAGTCTGATATCCAGTATGGCCACTGCATTAGCCATCCTGAAAATCTTGTTATCACTACTCCTTCTGAATAAAAAGTCATATTGACATGGGCTTTCACCAGAAGATTTCTTGTGATGTCAGGTTGGTCCTAAATGACAATGGTGTTGCTCAGACTTTAAGTATATCCACCACAGTGGCCATCTTGAAATCTTATCACAGTTTCTGAAGGAGTCAGTGTGGAGATTCTACTGAGAGAATTCCTATGATGTACATTTGGTCATAAATGAAAGTAGTGCCAATCTGACCATTTTGAAAATTGTGTTATGCCAGCTTCTCCTAGATGGCTGGTTGTTTCAACATTGTGTATTCACCAGAAGACTTCTTATGATGTCTGGTTGGTCCCAAATAGAAGTACCATATTTACTGCATGTTTTCGGACGGCAAAAAATAATTACTTTTTTTGTTGTCCGAATACTTATTAAATTCTTTAATTAGGTGTCCGGAAACAAACAGGGGAAGACAAATTTGTGTCCCCCCCCCCCCCGTCTGTAATGAAGTTACCATTAGCTCACATGACGACGTGCTGCTGTGAAGTAAAACAAGTATTTTGTCTAACATCACGGAAAGGATAATGAACGAAAAACAGGCATTACTTGCCTATTTTGTCTGTTTGATACATGTTCATCCACCAGAAAATGCAGCCATACATGTATTAGAGCCGCGATTGTGTGCGTATTTTCCAAAATAACCACCATATTAGTAATCGTGCAATCCAGTTTAACCCTTTACTAATCAGTGATCAATAAAATCTACCTTACAAACGCATGCAAGCTTAATGTCTGTGTAATTAAGATATTAATATAAACTAAATAAAAAAATTTGGAATTATAATTCTGAAGATATTTATGACAGAAACATTTTAGTATCGAGAGTAGAAATACCGGTACATGTATGAGGGCTAATCTTAGAGCACCAAGGATGAGAGACTCCATATGGGGTAAGTGTTGTATGCACACCTAGGAAGGGTAAAAATAACAAGCAAGTTGCAATATACAAGTCATTAATATGTTGGTATTTTTTAAAAATTTAGGTGATCTGTTTGTTGTGGTTCTCTCTTCTTTTTGTTTCCCACCTAGGCAAGGGTAGCTTCAAAATGAGCTTGCTGACTCGAAACAATCAACTGCTCAAAGATTGTTTTGATGCATGTTGGAGATTTCAGGGTGTCTAGGTGATAATTGTTCCTATGATAATTTGTGGGATTTCTTTGACAGGTGCGTTCGGAAATAAAGGGCAACCATCTGGATTTCGTTAAAAGAGCACATGATGTACTGAACATGTTGAACCCACATATATTTATCGTCTACAAAGAGGTTTATTACCTGTAGAACAATAACTACATTTAAACCTGTGGTACATAATGCCGCGGGGAAAAGGGGTTTGTTTTGTTGCACGATGCCAATGAATTTACTAATCCATACTGACTCTCTGCATAGCTGCCAACCCCCAAGTACAAAAATACTGATTGCTTATGACAAAAATACTGATTTTCAGGAGTAAAAACTGATTTTTTAAATTTTAATGCATATGTAACTACTTACAACATATACAACCATCAGTAAGGTAGGACAGTGCCTTACATAATTATTTTAATGTCAAAGATGCATGTGTTGCACACTTGCACCTTCTGGACGGACACCCTGTTCCATTCGGGTACCCATTCAGAAGGTGCAAGAGTGCAACACACTCAGATACAGGCTGTTTATAGGAGCCTTTTCCACACCTTGTTTATTTTTTTCAACTGTTATTGATTCCAATGTACCAACTGTCATTGATAATCTCAGTTCTGTGTGATTTTCTTACTGAACTGTTTTCATTCTAGCATACGAGTAATCCTTTGCGATTTTACCGTCTGGAAAACGCGTGCAAAATAAATCGCCAGCAACACTAGTAACTGAAAGAGGAAGGTTCACTTCTAAAAGAAATTTAATAAACCGAATTTCGATCGAATTACATCAAGGTTCTCTCTGGTATTTAGATACATCCAAGTTCAGGCTGAGTTGTGTATGATGAAGCAGCAAGCTGATGTTTATTAGCTTTCTCGTGCTCTTCTAATTCATGTGCGCCTCCATGCTCAATAGCGAAATCACGTTACACAATTTCTAAAACATAAAGTCTTCTCCTTTACTAGATGATTTCACAAATCTAAACAAGACGGCACAAATGTCCTTTCAGTTCTGTTTTCTTGTCTTTTCTGATGAAGTTCTGAATATTCTGCTTTCCAATTCAACATGATTAGAAGTTGAATATTATGAAGATGAGACACAGTGGTAGAGGTAACTGTTTGCAAAATCCAATATGGCGGATAAAGACATGCATGGTAGCCTTGATTTCGAATGAACCAATCATATTGTAAAACTGTATTCCTATATACATGCGATAGATTCTATCAGAATGGAACCGAGTGCCCGTTCTAAACTGAAAATTGCAAGGAAATATTTTTTTTATTATTATTAAAAAACGTATTTTTGGCAACAAAAAAAAAACGTACTCCCGTATTCAGGTCCAAAATACAGGACAAATACGGAAAAAATGGGACAGTTGGCAGCTATGTCTCTGATGTGTTGTTTAATGATATAAAGCAGGGATCATGGTTTCTAATCAAAGCCATAACTGTTACACCTGCGTGAAGTGGTTTCGTGTGTAACGATGTCTACACTGACAACCAATCCATGGAAGTTCGTGATCACATTAAATAATTGGCGACCAAATGAAGCGAACTTTGTATCAGTTAAATTAACGGCAAACACACTGTGAATTTTACTTTAAAACGAAGCATCAGATCTTCTTAGATTGTGTCCGAAAACACAAGTTGTAGAAAAAATTATAGTGGAGCAACGTCCGAAAAATTACAAGGCATTTAAATATTATATTTGCCCCAAAAAACGGTGTCCAAAAACAAACAATGTCCGAAAACATGCAGTAAATACGGTAGTACGAATATGATGTGCAATATGGTCACTATTATAGCCATCTTGAATTACTCCTCAAAAATGGAAAGTTATATCAAAAGATTTCTTATAATGTCTTATTGGTCCTACTGTAAAATGGTGCTGATGTCCAACATGGTCACTGTGGTTGCCGTCTCAAAAATATTATTGTTATTACTCATAAATTGCAAGTCATTTTGACATGGGGTTTTCTCCAGTAGACTTGTATTACCTAGTTAGTCCGAAATGAAAATAGTGCCAATCATATATCCTGTATGGCTGCCACAGTGGCTGTTTTGAATATATTGTGGTCACCACTTTCCTTAAAGGATGATTTCTAATGATAGCTAATTGGGCTGAGTAAATATGGGACCAATCTGACAACCAAGATGCCCATTACAGCAACTAATTTTGAAAATCTTGTCATAGTTGAAGATTAACAGAGATAGTTTCATCGCTCAGCAGTTGGTAAAAATGATTTTATCTTTAATTCCTGGAAATTCTTTAGCCCAGTCGGGCATCAGTCTCTTGAAGGGGCTTTCGTTTATAATTCAGAATGGTTTTATAGTTGGACCAAGATATCTTCAGTGAATATTTGCCAATTATTGATGAATAAAAATGAATGGTTGTGGGGCAGGGGGCTTATAATCAGATATGGAGTTATCTTCAGATAGATATGTAATCACATGTGATACCAATCAATCAGTATATTGGTTAACACATAATGCGATGATGCAAAATGACTTGCAATTTATGAGTAATAACAATATTTTTGAGATGGCAACCACATATAAAGTAATCTAGTCTGTTCCATGTACATTGGCAGTCAATTTTTTAAAGTTTATCACAGGCCCTTGCTTGTAAGAGATACAGTGCTCAGATTCATTATATTTCTTGTTTGTTTTTTCAGGAAAACCCTGAAGATCCCCGTTTGGTGCCTCTGAACCTCTTTATCTGTTTGATATCAAGATACTTTGATCAATCAGATCTAGCTGATGGAGTATCATGACAAAGACAATATGGGGGCTCCATTGGGGAGCTTGACAACAAGTACCAGTATTAGGACATGGAAATATAGGAACAGCAATTTCCACAACCGTTTAACCTTCACTATCGAATGGCAGCATTGACATAGACTCATGATATTGACTTTTAATAGTTTCACAATGTACAGCTAGTAGAACATTTCCTATTCAATAGGAGTGCGAGATGCATCAAAGGTCATTTATTATTTAATGGTAAATACATCTATTTTTGCCATAAAAACAGCATGTAAGCATGTTTTTCACCGGTATTCATCCTTTTAATAATCTCCCAACCCCCAGTCTCTAGGCATTTGATTCAAAGTCCAAGACCATTGTGAAAGCACATTTACAAACTACCTCCAGGCATATTCTAAAACTTATGTCTCTGTTTAAATCAATCAATACACAACTTTCATGACAAAAGGCTTATACTAACTTGTCTTTCAGTGGGAGCAGTCGTGAAATGTGCACTAACATCAGTGTGGACAGTGTCATAAAATACATGCACTAACACCCATCAATGTGAACAGTACCATAAAATGTGCACTAACACCATCAATTTGTACAATGTCATAAAACACATGAACTAGCATACCAATGAATGTGTCTAGTGCCATGAAAGTCTGCATATTTTCTTGCACAGGCAGGGCACAGAGTTACAATTTGGTTTGGTTTGGTACTTTATGGCACAGCAACAAAAGTAGATTACTTAGTGTAGAGACAGTTGGAGTAAAGTGCTTTGCTCATGGTCATACCAATGTAGCGGGCCTGGACTGATTAGATGATAGGATTCCAACCCCCACTTTTTAAGTTACAAGTCTGACAAACTAAACACTGAGCTGCCATGGAACAGAATGCTGCTTTTCATCATCTCATCATTTTCTTGTGACCAACAGCATTTCTAGTGAGACATTTCTGGTCAGTTCTGATGGAATAATTTGCTTTCCAGAACTGTAGACCACAACAACTAACTTGAACCATATCGTATATGTGATCCAGTTTGTCAGATTCATAGTCCTGGTTAAGTTTGTAAATAATCCATGCCAGGAAGCAGCAGGTGATCATTATTTGTTTTTTCAGTTTGTTTTATTTTGGGTCTCTATTGCATGCTACCATATTAGACTGATTTTATTTTATATTTTCTTCTATCCATGGTGAACTTTTTAAGAAAGAATACTTTTTAAAATATACAAAGGTGGGTCAATTTGAAGACTGATACTGTTAAAACTTATATGAAACAGTTATCCACAATTTTAGAATAACTAAATACAAAGGGGTCTTAAAATTTTATAGTATCTAAATAACAAAGGATCTTAAAATATTATGGTAAATAAATAAAAAAGGATCTTAAAATTGTATTGATGATTATTTTATATCTTTTTAAATGCAGGAATAAAAGAAAAGCTCTGTAAATGTGTCTGTGTTATTTTATTCACTTCCATTTTAAACCATTTCCACACATGGAATTGTTGGCCAAGTTTGATGACTATCATTTTAAACCATTTCCACACATGCATTTGTTGGCCAAGTTTGATGACTACAATATTTGATATTTATTACTAAGATTTACAACAACGAAGAAAATCGACAATTCCCAGAGACACTGTCTCAATTTAGAATTATGATGTCCGATTTGTTCAACTGAAAATGGTGACCAGGCAGAGGTCATCATTCAGAATTCTTATGTATGATTGATCCAGGTCAAACAAGTAACCAAACAGAGGTCCTAATTATTATGCCTGATTGATTTAACTGAAAAATATTTTTCAGATTAGTGTCCACATGAAACGCAGCTGGATTTGAACTAAAGAGTTTGAACAGTTTTTTGTGGAGCCTATGATGTCATACTTTGTCCTGGCCAGCACGCCCTTATATTCTGCCTCGTCATGTCTCTACTCCAACAGCAGCTTACTAAGCTTGAGCACAATCCTCACAAATTCTGACATATATTATATTGTTTGCAGGATATCAGCGAGTGTAAAAATTTTAGAGTAACTGAGACCAGGTTTTCATTGGCATTGCAAAAACACAAAATACATGAAACATCTTGTATTTTGCTGTACCTGGATTTTGGATGTTGAAGCTCTATATTTCAAAGCCTAGAATTTATGTGTTTTGGAGAACTGTTACCTGGGTGATATTCGATGCTTCTAGGTACCAATTATAAATAAATAATACCCACAACTCCAAAACGCCAGATGCATACCACTGCTGGACAATTCATCAGAATCCAAAAATTATTGTAGATGCCAGCAGTCATAAACTCATTTCCTGGTCTTGAATATGGAATGTGACCAGCAAATGTTTAGAAGGATTGGTAGAGGCTTCAACAATTTGGATGAAATTTGTTTTATGAATGCTTCTGTACAAAACATTCGATGACAGCAGAAGGATGCCCAATAGTGGCATATATGCACTGATATCAACATACTGTTTTGTTGCCGTATATGCATTGTCTGATGTGGCACATACATTTTTTTACGGCTCCCTTCACGTCAATACTTGCTATGCTGACCTCAAATATATGCCAAAATTACCTGAAATTCTGAATCCTTCTGGCGCTTGAATATTTATTGGACTATATTCAGTCGCAGATTTTCTTTGTAAATAAAATGCTCAATATGCTGCTAAATAATGGACTTGGCTACAACAAAGTTATTATTTATAAGCTCAATCCTTGCTAGGATAAATACAAAACATTTAGGAAATTTTTAGTTTAGCCCATGAAACTTGGCTGGTCATTTAGGAGTCAGTAAGACTTATCACAAGGTTTTAAATCATTTTTATTGGCCAATAATTAAAAGTGATGTTTCTAAATACTGTAGATCTAGTCACACCTGTCAGATGGTGGGAAAACCTAATCATAAAATACCTAAGGCTCCTCTTCAATCTATTCTGGCATTTGACAAACCATTTAGCAGAATAATGGAAGACTGTGTCGGTCCTTTACCTAAGAACAAGTCAGGTAGCCAATATTTGTTGACCATAATGTGTGTATTGTAAACAAACACACAAGTCTAGGTCTACTTTGAGCAGACTAAAATGGTGGTTACATGTTTCTGGGTTCCCTACTTTTGGTTATAAGACACAACAAAAACAAGCTGTCAACACGAATGTAAGTTTTTTAAGGTGGCTATCAGTTGCTAATACATATAGGTATGATTCAGTTCCGTAAATAAATATATAAGCACAATTAAAAATAACCTAAGGTAGGTGTAATGAAAATTAAAAAGGAATAATTGAATAATTTGTTAAGTAGAGATGTTCTAATCCTAGTATTCTAAGGTCGTATAGATGAGGTTATATTACATAACTTCAAATAGGTGTTTTCTCTAGAGAATGGAATATGCATTTATGATCTGCACCATAAATAATATACGTGTGATGACAATGGCAGATGGTGTGAACAAGAGATACACAAGAGAAGGTGCACTGAAAGTTTGTCAAACAAAAGTATACTGTATTTTGTTGCCAAAGACGGAAGGTGCTAAAGATGCACGATACTACACAATGATAACTATAACAGTTAACTATACCTTACAGTAGCGTAAGATGCACAATACTACACAACGAGAACTATAACATAACTATACCAAGGGTCTTACAGCAGCATAAGGTGCACACATTACATCCTCTGAATGTGCAAGTACTAGACTAAATGGGTGGTGCTATCCAGAAGGTGCAAATATTAGACTAAATGGGTGGTGCTATCCAGAAGGTGCAAGTACCAGACTAAATGGGTGGTGCTATCCAGAAGGTGCAAGTACTAGACTAAATGGGTGGTGCTATCCAGAAGGTGCATGTACTAGACTAAATGGGTGGTACTATCCAGAAGGTGCACATCCCAAACATAAGTGTAATGACACTCAGTAGGTATTACATCATAAGGTGCACTGGCTCCCACCTTACGAGATAGTCTGACCCCCACTATAGCACACTCTGTTATAACAGAAATTCAGATATTACACAATTGTGACATGGTCACCGAAATTTCATGTATTTTTATTTATTTGCAAAAAATAGTTTTTTCCTTCTTAAAAGTATGAAAAATAACGTGAGCAGCAGAGAGGGTGAACCCTACAACTTTGTAGAGACCTTATTTTTGAAATTTAAGGGTTCCTACGAAGGCTAAAAAAAAAGTTTTTGCCTTAACAGTAAAAACTTCTCTAATTGACCAGATTTTTTCACGTGCTGGTCACTACGCGTATGTCGTTCACCCTCTCTGCTGCTACCTTGATAAAATCAAGGACCAAAGATTTTATCAAGACCTATTCGATATCTAGATCTTGGATCACGTAGATTTATTGTTATAAATCCAAACGGAACAGCTTGTGCTTTTGAAAAGAAGTTTTTAAATTTAATCATGTCCATGTCGCCTGAACACCAAGTATAATAAATATTCTGTAGAGTATAATTATCTACGCCATTAAACACAACCAAAAATATTGCAGTTGTCTCTGATTACTTTTGGAATTTGTGTATATCTCTGGGTAACATAAATCACATCCGTGTTTTTATGTCTACCTCGAGAAAATATTCTAGCTGGATTTGATTGCTTGTCCAGCATCACATCATCGTACACTACGAGATTATTAATGAATCCATCTAGGTCATCTACAGATGGAGCTTCATCAATATCGGTTATAAAATCAATAATATCATTTCCGTCTTCGTCCAGTAGTTTTGCATTTTTATTAAAATCTTTAAGTACTTCATAGCATCGTTGATCATCTACAGATGGTGCTACTAAATACAGTTTGTTCCACTTGAGCCATCTCATTATTAGATTGAGCAGTAATTGCGTCTTTCCACTTCCAGATGGGCCTATTATAATCATTCTGATAGAATTTGGTAGCGCCGGGTGATGTTTACTGGCTCTTGTTTTCGTGTCGCAGAAAAGTCAATTATATCCATATAATAAATAATATGAGTCTATATTGTGTTCGATGCAGAGCACCTACACATACTGCTGAATTAACGACAATAACAACAAAAAATAAAAGACGCGCACTTACAGGTAAATGTGTGAAATGTGGCACCAAGAAATATAAATTTATTCCTCTTGCAACAAAGACAGGTGGGGGGGGGATATTGCTGCTTCGTTAGGAAAATTACCAGGAACTCCATGGGCTAAATACCCTGGTGAGAAACATTTGCCCGGATATAATTATTGTGGTCCAGGAACTCGACTTGATATCAGACTCGATAACCAAGATCAACCAAAACCAGGAGAGTATCCAGTAAATAAGATTGATCAAGCATGTCATGTTCATGATGTCGCGTATAAAAGTCCAGATTTGCAACAACGACATCTCGCAGATGTGAAATTGATTCAGGCATTAAATTCTATACCTAATAAATCTCTCAGAGATAAATTCGCTAGTTTTCTAGTAAAAACTGCTATGAAAGGTAAACTAGTGCTAGGGGCTGGCAATTAAATTATATAACTATCATAATGGAATCTGTTTATTATTCCCCGAGAGGGTATTGGAGAGGTAAAGCAGCAATCAGTAAACTTGCTGAAGCAGCAAAAGTTTCACGTAATGTTGCTGCATCATGGTTAGCACGACAGGCAATATGGCAAATCTATCTACCACCACCTAAAAAAATTCATTACGCACATTTTGATGTCAGCATCCCCAATGAAGTTCATCAAGCAGATATTTTGTTTTTACCACATGATACTGTTAAAACACGTGGACGAAAATCACGCACGTACAAATACGCATTGACTGTTGTTGACGTTGCGAGTAGATATAAAGAAGCGGAGCCGCTATCAACAAAAACAGCATCTGAAGTTGCATCTGCGTTTGAGCGAATTTATCAACGTGGTGGTCTACGATGGCCACAGTTATTACAAGTTGATCCTGGTAAAGAATTTCTTGGCGCAGTATTATCTTTGATGAAGCGACATAACGTTAAAATCAGACGAGGACATACCGAAATTCATCGTGATCAAGCAATTGTTGAACGATTTAATCGAACGCTTGCTGAGCGGTTATTCGGATATCAATACGCAAAGGAAATATCTACTGACTTTAAGTCGGGTGAGCGATCTCGTGAATGGGTTGCAAGGTTACCAAGTGTGATATCTGCGCTAAATAATGAAATTACTCGTGCAATTTCCATGAAACCTTCTAATGCAATAACAAAAAAATATATACCTCGTAGCGATAACGTACAAAGCCGTGAACAACCAGTATTAGGTAATGTAACTGTGAGATATTTATACGAACTAGGGGAGCTTGAGGGTGGGAAAAAAAGAGCTACTGACCCTATCTTGAGCGTGACAACACATACAATTTTTAGCGTAGTTAGATCCACTGGAAGACCTGCCATATACAGACTAGATTCTACTGCCCCTCAGCGTGGATTTGTACGTGAACAATTACAAGTAATTCCTGCAGATACACAATTACCACCACGTTCACTTATGTAAATTAGCGCCCCGGCGTCGATTACATTCAAGACAGGTCAGCATCACATTTTCACGTGTATGACCAAGATCACTATTAATTCTGTCTACGGTAAATTGTCTTGGATTATTATTCGAATACTGCCATAGCATCTTACAGTTACAGCTTGCACAATGATTATTCTGTAGTTGCTTTAGTGTTATAATAAATTCAGTATCAATATCAAAATCACGCTTATTTTTTTTGTCACATTGTTTATAACCAGCTAATTTTTTCTTTATTACAACATCGTCATTAGTAATTTCCTCAGTTATCACGTAATCTATAATAACCTATGTAGTTGAGTTGTTCTTCTAACACGAGATACTGCAAGATAGACTAAGTTTGACCATTCGATACGATCATCTACAATCCAGATATTTGTATCAGAGATAGTTAATCCCTGTGACGAATGAATCGTTATAGCGTATCCTAACATCCACGGTGATTTTTCCATGTTCAATGCGCTCTCAATAACATCAATGGCAACCAAAACAATGTCATTCAGTACAAGATTTTGTACTCGGACATTTTCAGCGTCTCCAACTGGTATTTCAACTTCAATATTCTGTCGTCGAGTATCTGCTGGGCGATAGCACAAAGGTACAGGTAACGTTGGAAACTTTTCTTTATGTAACGTAAATAATTTCTTTTGCAGTTCATCACGAACTATCTTTCTACTTGCGACTATCAAATCAGCAGGTCTCCATAAAATCCAAAAATCATTCATAGTTGTCTCTGGAATTACTTTACGCATAATCTCACATTGTATTTTATCTGGCTGTAGTCTGATTAATCTTTTAAACTCTTTCAGCGGCTCATCAATAGCTCTATGGTCATCGTGTATTTCTTCATAATAATCTACATTATTCTTTAGCCATTCATGTGGAGACTGTCCAACAAAGGGTGGTGGTTGACCATTATCGCCGCACATAATCACAGCAGTATTCTTCAATAATAACCAATCAAGAAATGTTTTTAGTGTTTCTAACGACACTGTGCATATCTCGTCCCATATAATATATTTAGGTATATATTTTTCACCCATCCGCGATGGAGTCCATGTGTCTCCGCACCATCTATCTAAAGAAACTGTGATATGTACACGATTTTACTCCTCGTTGTTTTATTTCTCTAGCAAGTTTGTGCGTCGGTGTCAAAACAATTATATCCGAATTATTATTTATAAATAAATTAATTACACGAGTTGTTTTACCTGACCTCCACACCCATTAAGATAAACGGTTTTATGTCTAGATACTGGATCGTACAGAGATGGTGCAGATGACTTTGATGTTTGATTATTATTTCTGTAATATGTCTCCACAATTTCAACATCGGCAGATTCAGAATAACTAAATATATTTTCTTGTTTTATCCTCCACGTCCCCCATTCACCATTACCGAGTTTTAATAAATCCTTATATTTTTTATGTATATAAAATGAATCCGTAGCAACTCTAACAGCGTAACGAGGAAATCTATTTATCATCGATAGTAGGTTTATCGAAACATAAGCTAACATCGACGATCTTAAATGAGTAAATTGTGGTGAGTCGCCATCAAGATAGCTCACAATGGTACCTAGTTTTGTTCCATCTGACAAAAAAGCATTACATCGACTTATAAATGTGTTTTTCTCCGTTGTATCGGTGATTATAAAATCTAGTTCAGCGTCGTCCATAATCAATCTTGTACACGCTCGTTTATAATCGTATGAACCACCTTGAGTAAACTTACCGATTATCTTTCTACCAAGATTTTTTGCAAGTTTTTCATCGTACTCGTTCCTGCATTTACTTATTTTAATGAAATGATCTTCATCAATATCAGGGAATTCTTTCCTGGCATCATCGACACTAAATCTATCTGGTTCTGGTAACCAAACTTGCTTCTGTGAACTATACGATATAATTGCTTCAGTTACCCTCAACGATATTAAAAATCCAGCATCAAGCATATACCGCAATAGTACTATCGGAACCCAACATTTTTCTGAAAAATGTCTTCCAAACCAAACATAAGTAATCGCATGGAGACCCTCTCTAAACTCGAATGATTCTACGTGAGCAAATCCTGTTAGGTCAACATCTGGTCCTTCCATGGGAAGGGGTCCGTTTATCGCAACCCTGGTCATGTCATGTGTAGGATGTCCGAATCTCTTAAAGTATTTAGAACATACTCCATATCCAAGAAAACTCCAGGATAACACGCTACCATATCAACTGAGATAACATCATTATAATCGTATTTGGTGTTCCATAATCCACCGTGACCATATTCTACACACTTTTCTTGACATCTTCAAGGAATTCTGATCGTGTCGTTTTCCATGAATTTTTCTCCTGAGCGAAATGGGCAGCAACCGATGGTATGGTAAAACAGTTATTCAGTAATTGTCCAACTATGACATCATCAGAGGTATATTTCAATGCAAGATGTTCCATTTCTTCATGAAGAAATTCTGTACGATAAATATCACCGTTAGGCCATACAAACTGATCGTAATCGTATTCTGAACTCTGAAATAACCAAACAGAAACAGGATCGGTTTTACTTATATTTCTGATAAAATCAAATATATCACCATCATAAAACTTAACTTTTCTATCTCGTGGAAATATCGTTACAGCATTAGTCCATGCATGTGCATTATGATCAACGATTGTTATAGGGTTTCCATTTTTATATATTTTGGTTCGTATAATATCTCTCCGGTTAGTGTTTTTACTGTTATTGGAAATTTTAATAACTTTTCTAGTTCAGCAACATCCTTAATAGATGCACCAGCATCTTTAACCGTTTCTGCCCATGTGTTTATTTTTTTATGTCTTAAATCTGTTAAGCCATTACCACGTATCGCATTTGTAAAATGTTCTGTAACTCGTTCAGCTACACAGTTTATTCTTGATATTTTCATCGGCTTGAGATCCGCAACATTAGGTTTATCATTTAGCGAATATATTGCGTAGACAACTGCAGTCGCTGGATAACCTTGTACATAGTAAGGTTTATCAATGCCAGTAAGTATTCCAGGTTTGGATCTGTTATTTAAGAGAACAATATTACCCCCGGACTGCACACGGACTGGATCACGCTTATCACGAATAATCCAGATATCGTCATCTGTCTCTACAATAAGCTTTATTAAAATGAAATATTTTTGATTATCAAGGTGATTAATAATTACTTTTCCTCGTTTGTCGTTCATCATATTAACGATATGTCCTATCCTGAAAGTTGACCATACATGAGCAGCGCCATCATTACGAAATTCCTTTTTGGCTTCACGGATACGTTTAGCTATATCCGTATTTGTTAAAGCTAGATCTTGCATCGAAACACTAAATTTATATTCTGATAGTCTGTCAAGATCAAATCTGGCAGGGGAAGGTTCAATTGCTGATAATTCCTCCATTATTATAATTAAGACAAATATTTAAATTGAATTTTTGTATATATATAATGATTGAAACCAGGAACAAGTGTATTTGGCTTAAACTTGGTCATATCTCTCATTGTGATAAACCATGTATAAATGAATACTGCGGAAATCACATGCAAAGTATCAAAAATGGAAGTACAGGACCAAAACCATGTGTGCAATGCGGTGTTGGAGTCAGAGGAAAAACACAGTTATGTCTAAAATGTGGCGGAAAAAAATACAGGGAATTAAAACGATATTATGACCCAAAAAAATACCTTGTCAGGTAAATCTCCTATAAAAACCGTAGAGGATTATCTGACCAGATTTCAGAATAATGATTTAAACAAATAATATTATTATATAAATGGAGCAAAACGAATTTGTAGCGCATCCGATCATCAAAAATTATGAAGCGTCTCGTGATGGCGTGATCAGAAACTGTCGATCAAAAAAACCAGTCGGTAATGTTGATAAATTTGGTTATTTTAGATTCAATTTTGGTAGAAGTAAAAATTATTTCTCACATAGGTTCATCTTTGAATGTTTTCGTGGAGTAGTTGAAAATGGACTTGTAGTTGATCATATTGATGGAGATCCCCAGAATAATAATTCATCTAATCTGCAAGTTATAACACAGAGTCAGAATTCTAGACGTGGAAATACTGGAAGGTGTAAAGTATTCGTAAAGAGAGCTATTAAATCCATAAATACAGAAACAGACCAAGAAATAACTTTCCCATCAATGAATGTGGCTGCCAGATATTTTGATATACATCCACAATCGGTACAATCTGTCGCAAATAAAACATACAAATCTGCATTTTCGAAAACATATAATCAGCGGATAATATTTGAATATGTCATATAACTATTTCTTAACAGTTCGACTGTCAGTTCGACTGTCAGTTTTGCCAAGGTTTTTGTTTAGCCATAATTACAGTCAAGAGTCCACCTTCACGGTCGCTGTTCTCAGCGTCATTATCATTTTTGACAGAATCAGATAGCATAATCTTTCTTAATTGCATTACACGATTGTCCACGATCTTTTTTCTTTCGTACTCGTGAGACAGTTCGGATTTAATATTTTCGATCGAACGTGCAAGAGGTGCAAATAGCTTTATTTGATTGTCGTTTACTATAGCTAGTGATTCAAGCATAGCTTGATAAATTAATTTTATAAATCTGTAGTTTGAAGATAGTGTATATTTATTTTCAAATTTTCTCTGTTGCAGTGATTCAAAATCGCACATAATTTTCTGAGGGTCGAGATTATCAGATATTTTTATTCCGTTATGTTTTAGTTTTTTAATAGCACAGATAATATCATTGATGTTTTCATGGTTCATTATATATATATTTTATATATTTAAAATAAAAAAATATTATACCCCCATGACTTTTTTTTTGTCAGGGGGCTGTTTTTGTGTGATATATGGTCATGAAATATATACAGATGGTTTATGATTTTGATTTCAGCACAACATATATTATATGGTTCAGATGGTTTATGATTTTAAATTTGATTTTTAACGGCACAAACATATAGATGATTCTATGAACATGAAATATATACAAATGGTGATGACGGGGAATCTTGTCTACGTCCAACAGATTTTGTACACTCTCCTCCCATACAAAACCCCGGGGAGTGTAAAAGGTACACCCCTCAAGGGTGTATGGTAGGAGAGTGTATTTTGTCTGTTGTGGATTTCGAGGAAATGCTCCGGGTTCCCCCAATTAAATAGCATCAGTCGCCAAATGCAAGATAATATCTTTAGCATTTTTGGAGACTCGAACACGCGAGAGTCTGTAGAGCTTCGATCTACGTCCAACCGTCTTACCATTTCGGCCATCGTTCTCTTATCAATAATACAGTTGAATTTAAGTATATAAAATATTTGCGCTGTCTCACAGGACTTGTATTACTAATGTAGCGTGAATTTACTTTAATTTTTCAAAATTAATAAAATAATCCACGTATGAGTTATCGTTCGTTAAGGTCAAAATACGTTAGAGCTAAAAATAACTCTACGTACTTGGTATATAAAACTGACGTGAGTTTAAGGTTATTAGAGTCAAATTATTCCTCTCTGTTACAAATTGCTGCTTCACTAACAGCGATGCTTACAGAAAACAGATAGATCACTAAATAATTAACGAAAAACGATATATATCGTGTCCGTACGGGGACTGAAATACCTCTATAGATAACATGTATTACAAAGAAGATAATCGTTTATTGCTCTACAGAGAGAGACAGAGCAGAGTTATCGCGCTTCATTATATAATCAATTACAGTGAAAAAATAATTTTTATCCGTGTTTTTGAGAGAAATGTATATAGAGACCTGCCAAGTGTTACAATTTAGATCCTCTCTCTCAAGTTATTGACAAAATTAAGCTAGAATTATCGCATGAATACGAACAGAAAAAGATTATAAACTTTCGTATAAGACAGTTAAGAGAGTATTGCGATAATGGCTAAAGAAAACCCCTGGCAAAACTGAAAAGTTTATTTATTTATTTATATTCTGCCTGGTAAAAAAATGTTATTCTATCTTTGATAGACATCAGATTGAATAAAATAACTATTATGTCTGTGTTTTGTGATATCATCACACTTTCTGCAAACAAGCATCAGAATGACACAATAACTATTCTATCTTTTATCAGAATAACAAACAACTATTCTGACCCGATATTTTTTTTGTTCTACGATGATGCATTGTGATAAAAAACGCATTATGAGCGTACATACAGATTTATATTTAGTTCTTCATTTCTTGTGTCCAGAATGCGATTGTTTTGGTCTGTAAGTTTAAAGTGTATCCTTGATAGTAACGGATTATGAACTCGCAGGTACACGGGGTTAATTGGCTCTGATACAATTAACCAACCTGGGGGGGCTAATGGACTAAAACTGTATAATATGTACCCTTGCTGGGCCTGGTTAGACTTAGAAAGATCTACCTGATAGCGACCTTCAATAACATCGCATACCAGATTGACTGCAATTGTTGTTGTTATGTTTACAATGCCTGGCGATATATGACGTCCGGCACCAAAAGAGTTGTTATTATGTTTTAGTATATCCGGTGGTGCGGCTATTTTTCTCCACGATTTAATTACTCCCGGATAATATTCTTCAATAAGATCACTTAATGATTTCTTCATTTCAGCGTTATTTAAATCTGGTATAATAAATGTTTGTAAATCTTTTTTCTGTTATTTTATAATGATCAAGAAATAATTGCTTACGTTCTGTATTAGTGTAAATATATTCTTTAAGATTAGTTGCAATGTTTATAATATTTCGATTGGCGATGTGTAAATCGAATAAGATACCATTTAAGTGTTTTATTGACTCGATTATTTGCTGCTTTACACTATCATCATAATGTTGTGATAATGAAATAAGTAAATTTCTTAAATCATTAAACTTTTTATCGTATTCAGGTTTAAGAGTATCTAAAAATCTTTTAACAAATCTTACATCAACAATCTGTCGATTCCCCCCCCCCCCCCGGCTTCTATGACGAAATCAAATGCTGATCTAGTTATCTTAGGGATCCATTGACCGTCAAGATCGGCAAAGTGATATTTATCTTCGTTTGGATCAGGTTCAAATATTAAGTTCCATGGATCTTTATTTCGATATTCTGGATCTTTAATGATTTTTTTTTTCCGTTGTGAGAAATTCATTTTTAGTTGGTTCTGAAACTCCATTATAAATAGGTGCGACTTCAGGCCATCCTAACACTGATCTAATCGAACTCTGATAAATATCTACGAGGTAATCAGGAGAATTTATTTCAATTACCGCTGATAGTGTTGGTTCGTAAGCAGTAATCGCTATTTTAGATTCTTCTCCTGTGATAGATTTAATTCTGCGTTGGAACTCATCATTAATCTGTTCTATTTGATAACTGCCCGTTGAAATTCCAACAACTTGCCAATCAGGACTTCCATCAGGTTTATTCTTATTTGCGAGTGAATTATTTGCTGGTTGTCCACCAAATGGTTTTGATCTAATATTTGGCCAACTATGATAAACTCGTAATTGTGCTAGCGCTATTTCCTTTGCTGGAATTGCAGTCGGAAAATTAACGCTAAATTCAGGATTGGTTGAACTTAATGATATCATAGTAGTTTTTGACGGCGTTGTATTAGCTACGATCTGCTGTAATAATTCTAACGATGACATTATTTAAAATACTCCGTATTTAATAGAGCGGAAATTCAACCCTCCACTTTATCATTAGAATCCACTTTGAATGCCTCATGATAAGTTTCCATTATCGTTGCAAACTCCTCATCGGATATTTTACCATCGCTGAGGTACGCCGAAAGATACGATAATAGTTTAGAATAAGATGCTGTTGCTGTGTGCAATTTCATTATGTATTCGTTTAGTTTATCATTTGTACACGTAGATATTTTCTTAGCGATAATACTGAAAATACCTGCGCATGTTGTTGCCGTGGAAACTATAATTGTTACAACTGCAGGCGCTGTCATCGTTATTGTTGATAGTAATAATCCAGTTCCAGCAACAACAGCAGAAACCGAGTATACCATTATATCAATAACAACCATACGTCGCCGATATTTTTTTTACCTTTATCGTGTAATCGTCGATGATATTTTTTAGTTTGGTTTGACACTCACATACTTGAGCGTATCTGTGACGTTGAACGTCGATAAATGACTCTTGATTCATTATACTTATCTAGATAACTAATTGAGGAGTTTCACATACAAATTCCAAGCACCACCAGTATAGTGCTCTGGTTAATTTTTTATCAGATGCCTCCAGCAGAAATGTTTCTTCCGCATCTTTATTTATTATGACGGATACAACTCCAGAAAAAGTATCGTTTGAATAACGCCATGGAAATGTAGTAAATATACTGAATTTTGCACTACTAAATACGGACAGTCTGTATACGCCAGTGACTTCTGCGGTGTGTTTGAGATTATTATCTTGCAGTGTCCATACTCCTAATCCTGATGCTACTGTGTATACTACGTTGAAGATCTGCTTGTGAGGAATTTTAATAAGATTCGTTTTTTCAATGATATTAGGAATTCCACTAACAATATCGTTGATTTTCTTGTTAATGTCGGTAAGTTTTATGTCAACGACTGGTGGAGTTCCAAAAAATTCGTTAATAGATCTGTTTACATTTCTACGAAAATTTAGAAATGTTTGTACATGATTAATATAATCAGTTCTAAATGCAGCAATTCCATCATTGATTGTCGTTAACGAAGTCGTTATTGGAATTTCCTTATCGTCGACGTATTTCTTCGTTGCAGCGTCAAAATCTGTTTCTGGTGTTCTGAGATTATTAATACCATTATTATTCATGTCGAGAAATGCACGCATTATACCACCGCGCACTGACACGTACTTGGATTCTTGATCATCGACGTATTTTTTGTTGCTGCGTCTGTATCTGCGATTGGATCTCCAAGATATGTAATTTTTCTTCCTGACATAATAATGTCACCGGTAAATACATCACCAGTTTTCTTAACATAATCGTTAACCGATTTACCGGAATCCTGTATTTTACCTTGATCAGTAAAAGTAACGATATTATTAACAACCGCGTTGGGAATTCGTACAAGTACATCTGGTAGTTGTATGTTACTCGTTTTTAATCGTCCTTGTTTGTCCTGAAAAACGACGACTTCATTTTGATCCACACTTGTGATATTTAATAAATCATCGATTTCATTTCTGAGTTGATCAAGAGTTGCGTATTTAGATAAATCGACCTTCTGATCTTTGCGAGTAGATCTTCCATAAATATCTACCATTATATTTACTGATATCTGTTTAAGTGTGATACCGTTCAGTAGTGAACGCGTGCACGACTTTATGAGGTGGTTTTGTTGATTTTGATATAGCATCAAGTACATTAAGTACTTCACGACTACATATTGGTGGATCAGTTAATGTTTGTGTTGGTAACGTTGAATACCAGATTGGAGCAGTATTATTGCTGACATAATGAAGAAATTCTTTTGGTGGCGCTAATCCATACGAATCGAAATAAATAATTCCACGTGGATCAATTGCATATCCGACCCAGTGCGTGCCTGGGCCAGAGTTTTTATCGAGATTAATGATACCGGTTTCTAAATCGCTAGCGATTTTAGGTAGTTGATCGCGCATAAAAACACCTCTGAAGTTTTTTATTTTTAATTTTTTAGCAGCATTAAGTAAATCAAAATTGGACATGGGTGATATTAGTAAACTGTCCCGGGAAGTCTTAGACCCTTTCCGTACCACGAATACGGGGTCCCTGGTAATCTTAGACCCTTTCCGTACCACGAATACGGGGTTCCTGGTAGTCTTAGACCTTTTCCCTTTTTTTTGATTCCTTGTCCGGTTGCTTTCTTTAATGCCATTCCAGCAGCTGTTCCAACAGCGCCTAATGCAGCTGCTTTTGCAACAGCTGGGGCTGCAGCTGCTATTAAAGCTGGTATAGCTGCGAGAAGTGGAAATATACCACCCATCTTAGCAATATCTTTGATGGCGCCCGCAGAAAGATTAAGTTTTATACCTTTATTTGATTTTTTAGCTTCATTGAAGTTTCTGAATTGACGCTCGGTCAACGATAGTTTATTTGAACCGCTCATCTGTTCTCGCTTTAGCGATATTTTTATTCCACAGTTATTTTTTGATGCTGATTGTAGCCTTTTAATCTGACCAGAAGTCAGACTCACACTAACGTGATGATATGACATTATAATTATTATGGATGATCTAATTACATGTTTAGAAAATATTTTACATATTTTCTACTGGAGCATCAATAACTCTCATTCGTCCACCAACACCTTCGAGTAACATCGATTTATCGCTGAGTATAACAGCAATTGCTCTATAATTAGGAATAGCTCCAGCATCTCTATTAACACGAGCTCGAAAATATATATCAACTACTGATTGTCTGGTTAAATCTAAATGTTCTAGTGAAAAGTAATAAATCGGATATAACGATGTAAAATCTAGCTGCGATATTTGTAAACCAGTATCAATGTTTTGATCACGGCCCATGAACGACATAAGACGATGATATGCACGTGCTACATGATTTTGATCGAAATTTAACAAAATATCCTCGGATGGTTCTTGATGTCCATTAATCCTTAATGAAACCT
The DNA here is from genome assembly GCA_016617855.1 of Megalonaias nervosa. Taxonomy (NCBI): domain Eukaryota; kingdom Metazoa; phylum Mollusca; class Bivalvia; order Unionida; family Unionidae; genus Megalonaias; species Megalonaias nervosa. Next base: position 44,455 of record JAECUM010093474.1, on the reverse strand, counting down.
CGGAAACACCAAGTTTATCAAATATCATTATGCTTTCATCTTGATTGTTTATTCGTTCAGTATTTTGAAGCGCAATAAATATATGTCGCGGTGCAGAAACACCTTGCTGAGAAGCTATTTGCCATGTAAATAAACCATTAATATTACTCTGAATAGTATCTGTGGTCATAGTTAACCATGACAACGTTGATTTACCGCCTTGACCTCATAAAAGATAGCAACCGGTCTTCTTCAGATATTGACGGAGTCATCACTGGCATCCACAGGGAAAGTTTTGTTAGTACTACTATACCAGCATCAACTACACCAGGTCGCCAGATTGCATCACTATCATTGCCTTTTCGTACAAGTACAACCGTATGTTTGGCTCCGAAAATCACTTTCCTAACATTTCTACAAAATCCAAAGATATGTGACAGTGGAATCGCACATGAAAATGTTCTCCTATCACCTTTTAACATTGATTTACGCACTGCAAGTCCTAAGTTAAAATTTGCATTCATCGATAATACTGCAGGGGCATCAGCAGCTCCTCCTGCAGCTCTCACATCACCAATAGTTACGTTTCTACTTTCTGGAAAATCAGTTGTATCCTTTGCAAACATCATTGATGGTCCAGCTGATCTTGAGTAATCGTCACTGTATCTTGCAAGACCAAGTATCGTAGAAGCGACGTCGACGTCTTTCTGAATTGATTCAATATTTTTTCCGTCAATCATGTATGTAGCGCTGTCAAACAACGCCATAATACCATTATTAACAAAACCAACCCTAACATCAGCGGCATATGCTACTGGTACTGCAGGAACAGCGTTTAAAATTTCACCTTCGACTTCAATAAATGCCTCAGCGGGTAAGAAATATCTACTTGTATCCTGAACCTGTAGTTCGATTCGTCCACGCTGATTTGGTATTCGTGCGTCATAAGAATAATACTGATAATCACGCACAGACTCATCTTTGAGAACTGGTGCGTCCATGTCAAACGCGGGGTCAGATACGCGCTTAAACATCTTTATTATTATCGTCTTCGTCTAACACGAAGACCACTTCGAGAAGTGAGACCACTTCCTGCTATCAGACTAGCGGTTATATTTTTTTCCTTTTCCGACATTGGTACATCAGCCAACTCCGCTAGTTTTTGATTAGCGGCTTGATTTATTATTTTACTTATACTTGCGGGCATCACTTCAGTGCTGGCCAGTTTCACAGGTTGAGGTCGGACCGCTTGTGGTTTGCGTATTAATCGTGATAGTCTATCTTTGATCGCCGAGAATGCTTTGCTAGCAATATTACCAACAGCGCCTATACCTTTTTCACGAACAACATCAATAGCTTTCATGCCCAGTTGCTTTGCAATCGGTATTGCTTTTGGGGCTATTCTTCTAAACAGACCCTGAACAACATCACCTAGTCCATCTCCGTAGGTCGTTTTGTATACTGGTAATCGAGAGTTTATTACCCTGACCATGGTAGGTCCTCGAGTATTGTGTATGATCATCTTATTATTAAGTGACTTTATCACTAATTGTATCTAATCACTGTGGTAGTCATAAGTGACATCGTCACTGATTTCGTTAATGAGGGACCGATATACATTAATATCCATGATACCACCTGTAAATGATCGTTTGCAAATATCAGCTGCTTCATTAATGATTTCTGGGGAATTATTACCAGCTCGTTTTCCTCCAATGAGAATTTCTAGTCGATCGACATCAGCAAGGACATTATTGGGGCAAGTAATAAGACCACTTCCTAGACCACTTCCAGTTGCTCCGGGAGCGTCTTGAAATTCTTCTTCTTCTTCTTCCTCTTCACTTGGTTTCGATGGTTTCTTTTTACTTGGTTTCGGTGGTGTTTTTGGTGATTCTGGATAATAACGAAGTGATTGCTCAAATGATTTTGGTGTTTTTTGTTGTTGTTTTGGAGGTTTTTGTTTCTTTCGTTGTTTTTGTTTTTTCTCCTCTCTTCTTGATTTGATTAAATCATTAATTTCCCCACTATAATCCTGATATAATGGATCACCATCTCTAGCTTGTTCAACATCCATACGTATGCGATATAAATATTTTCGCCATTGTTCACTGGTTTTAATATCTTTAGCGTGTTCAGGTTTCATTTATCTCTTTGACTAAAATTATCCACAGCAAATTCAGCTAATTGTTGTAGGTTAAAGTTATTAATTGTCTTAACAGTTTCTTCATTAAATTTATTTATCAATTCAGCAGTACTTATAGGACCTGCTGATTTTGGTTCAAGGGCTGGTGCTTCAGCACCTTCAGGTTGATCTTCATCCTCAGGTATTTCCGGGACTGGCATCGCAGCAGCTATTTCGGCTGAAAGTTCACGTAAAATTTCTTTTGTCTTTTTTGTTCTTCTTGCTATTTTTTCAGTTGCTTCAGCGGTTTTCTCTAACACAGGTTGAATACCTTTAGTGGTCTCAGTGATAGGTTTAAATAATTTTTTTGTATCCTCCTCAAATTCAACTTGAGATTCCTGACGCGACTGTAGTTGTTGCTTAACAGAATCACGAACAGGTAGATATTTTTTAATTGCCTTTAGTCGCTCTCGAGCTAATTTAGCTGAGTGTGGTTCTCCAATACTCATTATTGATAATATTTATACTTGCTGTTTAATTTATAGCAGCAGAGAGGGTGAACGACATACGCGTAGTGACCAGTACGTGAAAAAATCTGGTCAATTAGAGAAGTTTTTACTGTTACTGTTAGCCTTCGTAGGAACCCTTAAATTTCAAAAATAAGGTCTCTACAAAGTTGTAGGGTTCACCCTCTCTGCTGGTACGTGTAAAAAGTTTACTATCATTTTGTGGAATTCATTTATGAATTCTAATATAAGACAATTGTGTCATGGCTCCAGAAATTTTGTATACATGTATTTTCTCGTACATGGAAAAAATTCTTCTTAGAAGTATGAAAAATAACGTGAAAAGTTTACTCATGGATCACACTGGGCTTCACCAATGTCACAAAATTGCGATTTTGTTCCTTATTGGCGAAAAAATATTTTTTTCAAGACAACATTGTTGGCTGTTTAATCTTGGATTTGGATTGGAGAAATTCAAATGCACCATCAATGGAAGCTGCAAACTTGGATATAAAATGCACTAGATTCTATCCATTGTTACAAAAACAAATCCTTTGTTCATATTGACAAACTATCTTAACAGTGCGTTCTTATATCATAATCTGCTTATGCCAACATCTTGCCTGAGTACTGTATACTTTGAATATACTCAAATAGTCATGCTACCGGACTAGCAGCAATTGATAACCTTTTGAAGGCAGGAACAGGAACGACTACAATCAACCGAATAATAGGTATTTTTTTTAAAAAAATGTACCAGGAAAAATAGTTTTGCTGAAACTTAAATGAACACTGATTACTTTTCAACCATCTTTCATTCTGTATAAATACGAAGCAAATGAAAACATCATTCAGTCTCAATGTTCCTCACTTATTTGATGTTGCCACCAGAACAACAAACGGGCATTTGTTTGGACCTCCAAAGATTTTTCTTCAGTGGTGACCTCAATAACACATGCACCCTTCAACAAAGCAACTACAGACTTTGATAAAAATAAAGCATTTCATCAAAGGAAGTCAGCACCAAACTTACATAAATGCAATGAAATCTGATGAATTGTTGTATTTTCCAAAGTGACCGGAAGATATTTATTGTGCTGTGAAGTTTCCTTTTTGCAGGAAAAACGGTGGCATAAAATGCAAATTAAATTTCCAATCTTTTGAAACCAAGTATACCTGGTCATCAAGTTAATTTTTAATTTGTTCACGTTTTCATTTCCATATGAATAGCCTCATCCCCTGGGTAGCCTTGGCAAGATGATAGCTGTCTTCAGCTGACCATAATCTAGGCCAGTTTATGTACATGTATGTACAGCATGTAAACAACTATGACAACGTGCTACTGGCAACACAATATTGCAGTGAATTGTTTAGTGACATGTTTGTTGACAATGGGAAATAGATCAAAAGAGGAATATCACTTTTTATGTACGTGTTATTTGTATTTTCTTACGGGATCTGACACGTGAATTTTAGAATATGTGATCTAAACACAAATTTATGGATTTTTATGTACAATACTTAATGCGCTATGAACTGTACTACACAAATATGACTTGTCAATATACAAGTATATTTCAAACTAGTTTTGTCTTCATTTAATCAAGAGCACATATTTTTGTGCCTACTTTTATTCCACCCTAGCCCCCCTTCCTGGGGCATCTTTTATGGTGCATGCATCATTTTCTTCAGCTGACTGACTTGGTTATAAGACAGTTTGATCTATAACACAGTCGGATTCTACGGACCTCAACTAACGTCTTATAGCGGGGATACACTAAATATATATATATATATATATATATATATATATATATATATATATATATACACACACACACACAATCCTGAAGGTGCATACACTATGAAAGGTGCTTAAAGAACCATACTGAGGGTTCAGTGTATCAATCACAACATTTTCTGGAGATAAACACACATACTTGCTATCCTAACAACAGTGTGTAGTAACCAATCAGAACACTCACTACCCCACAGGTGACAGTACTCAAACATGGCTGTGCCAAAACAAGTGGAGGACAGTGGATATTACCTAACAACTATGGCTTACTCACTTCACAAAGTTCATCCTGAATGGATGAGACTGTTACATAAACATACCAACACCATATAGGTAATTAATGCAGAATGTATGACGATTAAACAAATGAATGTAGAATGTATTAAGATTAAACAATACCTGTATGTCCAGGCTAAGTTGTACACAAAAGAACAGAGACCCACCCCACCCACAATTCTGATGAGCATTCACCAAAACTTGTGAATAAATCTATGTTCATAACAGGATCCAGAAGATTTCCAGAAGCTATTCCTTTAAGGAATGTTAATACTAAAATCAAAATAAAAACTTTCATAAAATATTTTATTTTTACACTTTTTAGCCTTCCCAATTCTGTCTAATCTGATAAAGGGACCAGTTTTATGGAATTTTCCAACAAGTAATGTTTGAATAAGGTATCCAACAATATAAATCTTCTGCCGTATTAGTTCATTTGAACTAGTGTTTGGACATGGTGTCCATGAGCATTGAAGTTTTTACAACAGTTCAAGAATCATTCAGATTTTATCCTTTTGAATTAGTTTTTGGACATACTGTCCATAGATCATTGAAGTTATTGAAAGAAAAAGTTCTTTCAACCGAAGATTCAGAGATTAATCTTCTTGATTATGTCTCTAATTTTAAATACAAGTTGTCAAAGACTAGTGAAGTAACAAGAAATAATATTCACTCTACTCGGTCAAAAATGACATTAATGCATTAATGCATGACAGAAATACAAAAGAAAGGTGTTTTCAGCATGGTGATAAAGTTCTGGCTTTCTTGCCCACACCAGAAAAGTTTCTTCTGGATAAGGCTGAAGCTTATTCAAGACTGCACAATATCTGGTTAATAATCTAACAGGTGAGGACATTAGCAACTCTCAGCCTGCAGTCAGCACAATTATGAATTTGATTTCTATTAGCAATGATCATAGCTTCTGTTCTGCATCAAAATACAATTTCTACCTTTTTTGAGACCTAACAAAATGAACAATAACGTATTTCAGAATTTAACAATTTTATTTGAAACATTGCATCTTATCCCAGAGACCATTCTCCAAAGTTATGCTAGCCATGAAAAGAACAAGAGGCCCAAGTGGATATTGCTCCTTGCTGACATGAGCCTAATAGTCAAATTCAAGAGCAGTTGGTCAAGAAATATTAGTGGGATGCTTTCTTCCAATGCTGTTTGACTATGTGTTGTATAAAAACAAAAAAAAAATTATTTTAGGTTTCTCAAATTCATGTTATCGTTCTCCATACAAGATGGCAGATCATCAGCATCTGTCCAATATGGAAAGGCCCCTATACCAGCATATATTTTGCCAATGCTGGTCAAACTCTTCTCAGGAGATTTTTTTATATAATTAAAGCTATGTAATATTTTCTACTTTTAGTGGTGGATTGGCATCTTTTGTACAAATATGAAATTATGTCTAGATATGCCTATCAAATGTGGTCAAATTTAGTAAAGTGCTTTTTGAAAGGAAGCCATTTAAATTTATTTCTATCTTCAGTAATGGTGGCCATATCTGATTGCAGATTGGCATCATTTTAAATATATAGAGTCTTCATGTCAGAATGCATTTGTTCAAAAATGCTCAAATTCTCTGCATCAATTCATGGAGTACCTGTTTAATGGTTCTTCTATTTTTAGTAATGCCATCATTTTATGGAGTTACAAGGTCTTCATGCCATGGAATTTCAGTGAAGTCTATTCAAACATTTTGAAATCAAGGACTAATGGTGACCATATTTAATAACAAATCAGTGTCTTTTGTACAAAAATCTGAAAGCCCCCTTAAGAGAATGCTTTTGGTCGAATTATCAATTTTGTTACAGGTTTCTGGGTAAAATTCAATGAATAATTTTTTATTTTAGTAATGGTGGCTATATCTGACGGTGAATCAACGTTTATTTAAAACTGAAACGTCTTCATGCCAGGATGTCTTCTGTCAATTTTGGTCAAAATCTGCTCAGCAGTTTTGTATTAGATGTTGAAAGTGTTTTCAACATTTAGTAACAGTCGAATTTCTATGTAACAGTAGCCATATCTGATGGTAAATCGGAATTTGAACAAACTTAAAATGTCTTCCTGCCAGGATATTTTTCTCCAATTTGATCTGATGTCGGATTGGTATCCGAAGTACAAATCTGAAATTCCTTCATGACAGGATATTCTGTGCCAAATTACAGAGAAGTTTAAAAAAGCAACTGCTAATGCACACACAACACGACACACAATGGATGCAGTGCCATTCCATAATATTAAAATTCTAAAATGTAAAAACGTTCATACAGAACAGACAGTTTGCTTCCTGCAAAAACAACCATGACATTATAAGATAAACACAATATGTCAATTTTCATAAGCAAAACCTGCAATTTTTGGTACCAAAAGCATTAAACATATTTATTTACTTCATCAACTGACTGTTCTACCTATCCTTATTTAATATGAACTATTAAAGGGTCTGTGATACATTACAATAAATTTAGAGGAATCACGTGTCTCACTTGCTCCACTGTCTGACAAAGGTACATTTTAACTTTAAAATGTCCATGACTACACCTGAGGATAAGACTGTGGTTAGGGGAGCATGAATATAAAAGGACAAAATGTCCTGAGTTTTCAGTCCAAAAATGATACCTATCCCTTATGACCATAAAGAACAACTTTAACCAAATTCTTAACCAAGACTTCTAAATGACCTTCGCTTTGAGGGTGAGGAAAGTAGGATTGCATGAATTTTAAAGATCAGTGCTTACTAATGAATGAGAGCTATCACTCGTATGGTTTGGTACTTAGGTAACACAGAATTTTAAATCACCTTGACATTGCCTAAGGTCAGCAGGAGGGTAAGGGTGCATGGATATGAAAGGAAATTAATTTCTGATTGTACGGTTCTACATTCCAGGTATAAAGCACCCCTCCCCCCAATCTGGATAATATGCCATAGAGACTTTCTTTCTATAGACAAAACCATAACTAATTCTGATGCCCAAAACATCCTGCAAGTGAGTGATATATATGTCTTGCCAGTGAGACAGTAAATGGAAAAGTAGACTTGTCCAGGTGAACTGAATGCCAGTGAGACAGTAAATGGAAAAGTAGACTTGTCCAGGTAAACTGAATGCCAGTGAGACAGTAAATGGACAAGTAGACTTGTCCAGATAAACTGAATGCTGGTGAGACAGTAAATGGACAAGTATACTTGTCCAGGTAAATTGAGTTTTTTGTGTAAAATAAAGCTAGAGCTATGAAACAGAGAAGCCTATCATCCTCATGCAAGAGGAGACAAAAATTAAGAGTTACAATTTATGTGTTGTGGAGAAACACATACATTTCTACTGGCAAACTTCAATATACTAAATGTAAAAACATCGTATAAAATTCTTTATGTTTGATTCCAAATCAACAAATATATTATTTTGTAGAAATACTAAGAATGAGCAATGGTATACAACTGACTCAAATTCCAGTACATACTATATGTGCTGTGTCAGGGATATAACAGAAGTCTGTCAAACCTTGTATAACGCCCATGTAACTGTATCACCTTTACATACTGTGGTTGTGAATAAGAAAAAAAGGGAAAAAAATTACATTTTTCCGGTAAAAGATTTTGTACAACAGAATACCAAATTAAAAAAGCTAACATCTGGAAAAGGGGGAGCATAAACATATGGAATTCTCATCAATATGAGCTCTATGGAATAATCCATCAATATGAGCTCTATGGAGTTATCCATCAATATGAGCTCTGTAGAATTATCCATCAATATGAGCTGTGGAATTATCCATCAATATGAGCTCTATGGAGTTATCCATCAATATGAGCTCTGTGGAATTATCCATCAATATGAGCTCTGTGGAGTTATCCATCAATATGAGCTCTGTAGAATTGTCCATCAATATGAGCTCTGTGGAATTATCCATCAATATGAGCTCTATGGAGTTATCCATCAATATGAGCTCTGTGGAGTTATCCATCAATATGAGCTCTGTGGAATTATCCATCAATATGAGCTCTATGGAGTTATCCATCAATATGAGCTCTGTGGAGTTATCCATCAATATGAGCTCTGTGGAATTATCCATCAATATGAGCTCTATTTCAACAGCAGCAGTACAAAAATTTGCCTTAAATTTAACTTCAGGCAGGTGTGTCCTCAACTTTTAAAATTATCTAACATTATGAAACCGAATTAGGAAATGATCACAAACCATATTTCATAAAACATAGATTTAAAAGCTCCAAAAAGTGAAATTTCTAATTGGTTTCATTGCTCAAAATACTTTTTACCTATCACAGTTCACCAAATGTAATATTGTGCAATGTAATAAACACTTCAGAATTAAAACTTTAAAGTAGTAAATTTGCTGGAATTATGTGAGCAGAAATTTATCAATCTGTACACAGATAAGACTCGATCTGATATCCTTTATATACTGATTAAAATCTGAGAATTACCCAATTATTCAATATTACACAAATACTTTCAATGATTATCAGTTTCATTAATTCATTAATGCATCTTTGATTGACAAACTATTTTCCCAGTAGGACCATCAATGGATAAGATTACCAGACAAATTTAACCTGTTTATCAGATTTATATGACAAATCAATTGCATCATTTTGTTTGTTTTATTATCCAGAACTGACAATCAGAGCCCAATACATCTTAAAAAAATGTATCTGACACATCGGTACCTTATTCATCCGTATAAGATGAATTAAACTTGGTAATACCTGACGTATTCATATAAAAGAGGTTTGAGACTAAACATTATGTACCTTTTACATTTGTGAAACAATAATCAGACATGACAATCAGCACCTTATACATCCATATAATATGTATCAGACATGACAGCATCTTATACATCCATATAACATGAATTATACTTGATAATTAATACCATATACACCCATAAAACAAATTAGACATGATAATTAATACCTGATGTATCTTTATAAAAGATGTATCAAACTTGACAAATACCTCGTACATCTATATAACATGAATCAGACATGAGAATCAGTACCTTGTACATCCATATAACATGTACCAAATTGTGAACATAATAGAGCTAGATGTGTAGTTGCATATTGATCTAACAGATCAGGGACTACATGGTTTATTCTGTGTCAGGCCAACAGTGTGTTCTATGCTATGCTGGGATAACATGGTTCATTCTGTGACAGGCTAACAGTGTGTTCCATGGTATGCTGGGATCACATGGTTTATTCTGTGTCAGGCCAACAGTGTGTACCTTGCTATGCTGGGATCACATGGTTTATTCTGTGTCAGGCCAACAGCGTGTTCTCTGCTATGCTGGGATTACATGGTTTATTCTGTGTCAGGCTAACAGCATATTCTTTGCTATGCTGGGATTACATGGTTTATTCTGTGTCAGGTTAACAGCATGTTCTTTGCTATGCTGGGATTACATGGTTTATTCTGTGTCAGGCTAACTGTGTTCCTTGCTATGCTGGGATTATACTGTTTTCATTCTGTGTCAGGCCAATAGTGTGTTCCTTGCTATGCTGGGATTACATGGTTCATTCTGTGTCAGGCTAACAGTGTGTTCCTTGCTATGCTGGGATTACATGGTTCATTCTGTGTCAGGCCAACAGCGTGTTCCTTGCTATGCTGGGATTATATGGTTCATTCTGTGTCAGGCTAACAGTGTGTTCCTTGCTACACTTGAATTATATGGTTCATTCTGTGTCAGGCTAACAGTGTAGTCCCTGCTGTGTGGGCATTGTGTGATGGTAGATTAGTCCCATAATGATAAAACTCCTGACCTTGAGTTTAAGCTTAAGATTTTGTTTTGACCAATCACAGATTATGTTACTTTTGGAAAGATTTTTTGACCAATCACAAATGATGTTAGTGGAAGGTCATTGTAATTGGCTGATATAGAAACTCATGCTCTGAGTTTCATTAACTTAAGGCCTAGTTCTACATTATAGGGATTGGATACATGTTACACAAAGGTAAGGACACATTTCTCATGCTGAAACATTTTAAACTAATTAAATGTATAAAAACATGTTCATACTTTGCACAAAAAAAAGAAGGAAATAAATATTAAAAACACATTTTAAAAGAAGTCCTAAATCAAGCTTTCATCAAGAAACATATGTAACAATCTTCGGCTTCTGTGATGTGATGGACTCGGGTCCATGTTTCTGTCTAGCTCTTTTCAGAAAAGCATTCACCATTGACTTCACAACTTCATCAAAAAATATATGCGAGATTTGTGAGTGGAGTGCAGACCGAAATTCAAAATCAACCTGAAATGAAAATACAATAAAATACAGTTAGTACAAATACAGATACAATGATGAACAGAACCATCACATCCCTAATAAAGCATAAATATATGATCAATCACTACAATGAAATAATGAGTTGCTGATATGGCAAAATATTCCAGATGAACTCTATAGTTTCATTATAAATATGTTGTGTCTGTGTATATTTTTTTATTTCTGACATGCAAATTGTATAGTTTAGGAAATAATATATTTTATCAGTACTTGAATTCTCTGATTGGGAAGGGATTCTTATTTTGACACATGGAGGTAATTACTTATAGATTGGAAAGGGTTTTACTATATACACATGGAGGTAATTACTTATAGATTGGAAAGGGTTTTACAAAGATAATTACTTATTTTTGGGAAGGGGTTTACTATTTACACAGAGTTAATTACTTATAGATTGGAAAGGGGTTTTACTGTTTACACAGTGAGTAATTAGTTATAGATTGGAAAGAGGTTTTACTATTTACACAGTGAGTTAATTACTTATATATTGGAAAGGGGTTTTACTATTTACACAGTGAGTTAATTATTTATAGATTGGAAAGGGGTTTTACTATTTACAAAAAGAGATAATTATTTTTATTTTTGGGATAGGGTTCTACTATTTACACAGCAAATTAATTATTGATTGGGAATGGATTCTCCTGTTTACATAGAAAGATAATTACTTCTTTATTGGAAAGGGGTTCTACTATTTAGAGATAATTGCTTCCTTACTGGGAAGGGGTTCCACTATTTGTTTATTGATGGGGAAAGGATTCCATTGTTTACACAGAGAGATAATTACTTATTGATTGGAAAGGGTTTCTGCTGTTTAAGCAGAGAGATAATTACTTCTGGCTTGGAAAGGGGTTCTACTGTTTATATACCGATAAATATTCATTTGGGCCTTTAATTTACAGTTTGTAGCAACCACAAAATACATAAAACTTGGAAAAACATAACTTACATACATTCATCATACTGTAAATAGATTCTAACCAAGCTTCCCAAATAATTACAAGCCACACTGGCTGTTCATTTCATACAATTTTACAAATTATGGAAACCACTCCAGTGGCCTAAATAAAGTGTCTGCCTTCAATGTGGGAGGTTGTGGGTTTGAACCCCCCCGAGTAATACCAAAGACAAATGAAATGGTACTTGCAGCTGCCTCATTTGACACTCAGCATTAAGAGGTTAGTGCTACAAACAGTCAGCCTGCTGTCAGGATAATGTGAATGCATGGGACATGATACCACATGTCTGCAGCATGATGCCCCAGTGCTAGACATCACTATAAACTGGCACAATGCAGACATCCTAGGGATATGACTCAAATTGTTAAAGCTATGTTAAAACACACACACATGCACACACACACACGCACTGGATACTGAGAATTATCTAAAAGTTCTAAAAATATATTCATTCAAATTTTGAAAGCTTCCTCACTGGTGGAGCTATGACTTACAATTGAGTTTCAGGTCATTTACTTTACAAGTTTATATGATTTCCAGTCAATAAACATTCAAATCAAAGAACGAACAAATGTGTAGATCACATTATTCCACTCCAAACTTTACCTGTCCAGGATTAATGAAAATGCACATGCGCATCTACAGAAACTCCAAGAAAATGAGAGTACAAAATATTGTGACAGATACTGTATCAGAAAACTGTTGTGTCAGATGAAAGAATAGAGTGTATGCTTTTTATTCTAGTTACAAGACCAGGCTACAAACTTAAATGAAAAAGATTTAACAAAGTAATACAGAAATTAAGGGGTATACATGGTTTTCCTATCAGAACTGAGAGAAACATGGGTTTACCAGGTTAGTAGAAATTAAATTTGCAGGGGTCACATTACCAGGTGCAATGGGCAACAAGTTAATGAAAAGTGTTAAATTTGCCTTCTTCTATTAGCAAAGTGAAAATATTTTGCTATGTGAGAGGTCAGATTAATGATGAGTGACAGTAGCTTATGACTTTTGAGATGCTGCCTCAACCCAGCTGAGTAGTTAGTGTGGTAGCCCTAGGGCACACCTGCACTACTAGTTTAATAAGTGTACCAACAGCACACACCTGCACTACTGATTTAATGTGTCTAACAACAGCACACATGCACTACGATTTTATTATACATACCAAAAGCACATGTTTTTGTTTATTAATGATTATGAGAAAATGATAAGACAATGAGAGGCACATGGTTTGAATAAGTCATAAGAAAATAAGGGTACACATGGTTTAGCTGAGTTATGAGAAAAAGAAGGTGCAATGGTTTTATTAGGTTATGAGAAATTAAAGGCTGCATTGATTGCATAGGTCATGAGAAATGATTGAGTACCGTATTTACTGTATGTTGGGACACCATAAATTAATTTTAAAAGTAATCTTTTTGTACGAAGTCATAAGCTGTGGGACACGTTTTAAATCATTCGAAAATTACATGTCGAAAAACACACTCCAACTGAAATTTTATTTTAAAAAATATAAAACTGTGTACTTGAGATAAAACTCTTTAATCCACTGCAGCAGCATCCCATCAACACAGACTTTCTCTTACATATGTACAATCCATTCCTTGGGTGCATGAATATTTTTTTTTTTAGCTTTCTCATACCGTGAAAAATTGTTAGAAGCAAACATCACATGAAGTGGAAACTGCAAGGACTAAAGTCAGAATTTTTCAAATCTGCACCAGTCTTGCTAATTCTCACTCTTATGACCCCCGTCTTATCGTCAGTCCATCCAGGAATGTGATCAAAGTACACTAGAATTTCATCCTTGTTAATGATCACATTGTCGGCAAAATCATCTGCTTCTCTTCTGGCCTTCACGAATTTATCACATGATTTTATTTTCTCCAAATATTCTGGGAGACTCTGGGTCATCGACATCCTTGCATGAAGCACTATATTGTGTCAGTTTAAAATTTGTTCCATTGTTTCAATTTATTTTCAAAATTCCCGTGAATACAGTGAAAAGGAACCAAAGTTTGCTTCCATATCTCGTCCATCTTTGTATATTCAAAAAAAAAAACAAAAAAAAAGGAATCAAAGTCGGCTTTTGAGGTCGGCTTGCTTTGTAATAAAATAAACTTTGTCTTTGATGTCCTGTCAGTAAGTTCAAAGAAGGAGTTTACTGCTCGCTGCCAGTTGTGTTTATTCACCACCCAGGCTTCTATGTGCTTGGCATCTGTAGTAACAATTAATACAAAGGAGCACTGATGTCTGCGGATACTTTTGTAACCCGTGTGGGCAAAAAGATTGTCACTTACACTCAAGTGAATGTGTTTTCAAATAATTATTTTATTTGTGAGATAATGTCATGCAGTAGACCTGGATATAATTCAATCTTGATTATTTTGCACCCAACACCATGTCATGCATAAATGACAGCTGTCTTCAAGATATTGGCTGATTATTTCCCTCTTGTTTGCAATTTTGTTGGATCCAGTTTTCAGACAGATAACATATTCAAGCCTTTGGGCACAACCAAACACAATCTGCTGTGCAATGTTCACGTCAGTGAACAATGTGACATGTGTTATTGGACACAAGCAATACACGCTACAGTATGGAAGCCTATGCTACATATACGGATTTCATGGATACATTTTATTCTTTAATGCTCATGTTGAAAAAAAAAGAATAAATAATAACAACCCAAGATTAGTTTCTTTCTTTTTATTATCAAATAAGTGTTTTGTTTATCTATTTTATTGCAATGTGCAGTGGGGGAGTGGCACAAATGCAATACAAATTTATTTCGTTTCTTAAGACTTGGGACATATGATCTAGGTGAAAAAAAAGTTTCACAAGTTCTGGGACAGGAAAAAAAAATAATTATTTTATCGTGTCCCAATATATACGGTAAATAAGGTAGGTTATGAGAAATTAAGGGCTACATTGAGTAAGTTATGAGAAATTAAGGGCTACATCGAGGAGGTTATGAGATCAAGGGATACAGATGATTTTACATCGTTATGAGCAATTCAGCAGTAAGAATTACGATACAAAGAATACAATGCAAATCCATATGGATGCTTACCGAGAAATCCAGAGTACATGTTTGAGGGTTTACTGGTAGTCCTGGACTGAACCTCCATATTGTTAATAAATGGTTAAACAGCTTTCCATCCGTACATTCTGACTGAAATGTGCACAAATGATAAACAAAAGAATCATTATCTTTTAGATTTTAAATGTCATTCTTCAATTCTGTGCAACTTATTTTGCTTCCCTTTAGTTACCACATTCATTCTTTGAAAATATAAAATGAAACTGAATCTTATTAATCTTATGTTGGACTTCCAACTGGCACCACTTTCATTTTGGACTTCCAACTGGTATCATTTTCATTTTGGACTTCCAATTAGCACCAGTTTCATTTTGGACTTCCAATTGGCACCACTTTCATTGCGGACTTTCAATTAGCACCACTTTCATTTTGGACTTCCAAAAAGCACCACTTTCATTTTGGACTTCCAATTGGCACCACATTCATTCTGGACTTCCAATTAGCACCACTTTCATTTTGGACTGCCAACTGACACCACTTTCATTTTTGAATTTTCAGTTAGCACCACTTTCATTCTGGACTTCCAAGTGGCATCACTATCATTTTGGATGCCCAAGTGGCACCAACTAACCTTGGGATGAATGTATGCATAAAGTTTCATGGCAATCTTCCAATTAGTCAAAGAGGGGAAATAATTACAAATGTGTGCTAAAAGACTGATGGATGATGGACAGTAGGCCATCCCAGAAACTCTTTGGTCCATGTCCAACAGAGTTTAAAACTGCTGTTTGTGACTAAGCCCAAATGGTGGAAAAATATGCAAAAATGCTGATGAAACAATAAAAAGAAAAAGATAATAATGCATGAAGCAATTGTAAGTCAACTAACAATACCAACTTCCCATACGGCAGTGCCAGATTAAACCCAGTGGAGGTCCCTAGGCAGTCGAAATCTCGGGGGCCCCCCTTTCACAAATTATCTCCTAATACATCAAGATCGAATCAGTTCAATATTATTTTGATCCACTGTCACGGGGCCCCTAAAAGACGTGGGGCCCATAGGCCGGTGTCTACTCTGTCTATTGGGTAATCCGGCATTGCCCTACAGCTGGCTGATATTTTCAGAGAAATTTAGTGGATTTGGGTGGTATTCTGATATATTACCTGCGCTGACTGAAAACTTAAACTAAATAACATCCAATATATGGTAGCCACATTGCAGTGACAAGGGGAAGTAATTATAATAGTAACTTTGAAGAGTTACTTCCTGTAATTGGTGGCAGGGTCCAGTTTCGTAAATTGGCCCCTGGCAAATTTCTTAACTTAAGGTTATGGTGTGACTTTTTCAGTTATTATTGTTTACTAATTAAAGATATGGGTATATTTGTGAACTAGGTGTTTTGCGCTTGTGTTGTTCTTGAAATTGATGTCAGGCATGTACATCTTCCATAGTTACTCTGCAGTATGTTGATAGTGAAATACCAATAGTCGGCTAGGAAGAAGAACTAGCCTCCCATAGCAGTAAACACGTGGGTTTGGGGCAAGTAGAATATCTCAAAAACGGATTGGATGGCAACTATTTTCAATTGCATCAGCCTGTTTATTACACATTGTTTTGCAGAATTATCATCTAGGAAAAGGGCTTGCGTTTGCACTGTGAGCATCACATGTTGCCAAAATGACCTTCGGACATGAAAATTGCAGGTATAAATTTGGGGTTGGGGTGCATAAACTTCTTCTGCTATGGACTGCCATTGACTTCTCTGGTCAAGTGAATAATATTCTTATGCTTTGTTTTAATATAGGTATCTAAAAATATGGACCTTTTTGACCTCACTTGTATATTTGATTTTTTATGATTTTTGTACTAGGTCATTGATTGCGGCATTAAATTTGTACATAAAAACTGGCCCCTGCCCCCAATTAGTTTTAATACTCTACTGTGTATACAAACAGGAAAGACACATTTCTATATGTTTTTTCTAGGGGGCTGGATTTGTGAGGCTGCGTAAGTTAATTACTAACTCTGATGTTATTTGGTAATGCATTTGATGGAGAGAGAATACAGAGGATTGCAAGAATTGATGCAATTTTTGCTGATGTCGAGAACATGATTTGGCAATTAGTAAGAAATTATTTTTTCCATGTTTAATCCATGTACAGACTATATCAACTTTGTCTCACAACAAACTTCAATGATATTGTTTTAGCATTACACCAATACAAAATGGTGTGGTCTGTTCTTGAAAGATCTTGAACATTCTAATTTGTATCAATGGATGACAGACAACTTAAAATGTCAAATGAACAACAGCTGGCTATAGAGATTTAAGCAAAAGGTGCAAGACTGAAAAAATTGTAGAAATATTCAATGTTCACAAGTCTACCATTTCACAATTCATAAGGAAATTTGAACAATGAAAGTTTGATAACAGTGTTTAGAGATATTGCCAACATCTCAGAGTGGTGAAGTAAATCAGACAATGGAGTAGCAAAAGGTGATGTTGCCAACTTCTCAGAGTAGTGAGGCAAATCAAATAATGGAGTGGCAAAAGGTGATATCGCCAACTTCTCTGAGCAGTGAGGCAAATCAGACAATGGAGTAGCAAAAGGTAATATCGCCAACTTCTCAGAGTAGCGAAGTAAATCAGACAATAGAGTGGCAAAAGGTGATATTGTCAACTTCTCAGAGTAGTGAAGTAAATCAGACAATGGAGTGGCAAGAGGTGACATCACCAACTTCTCAGAGCAGTGAGGCAAATCAGACAATGGTGTTACAGAGAAATTGTAATACTACTGCCATTTACCTAAACATCCAGATGTAAAAAAAAAAAAATTCTCTCTGCCTGGATAATTTATATACTACAGAAAATTTTCATTCGTCTGAATATCTTCTCTGGAAAATTCTTTGTTGTCAGAATTCTGCAACATGTATCCATAATGACAATGCATCCATAATGACAATACATCATTAATGATATTATATCCATAACAGCAATGCATCCATAATGACAATGCATCCATAATGATGTTACATAGCAGACTGCATGATTATGGCTTCAAAAACGACTAATTCAGAACATCCTGAAAGTATATGCTTCTAACAGAGAACAAAATTGCTGCAAGCTGTGCAACTATAAGATTTATCTCCTGGTTGAAAAATAGTGGAATAAAGTTTTCATATGAAAATTTGGTTGTCATTACAGTTGAAAAATGTATGTGTGGAAAACCACTTAAGATATTTATAGGCCCAAGAACCAAGGAGAAAAATGTAATAATGTCATTGTAGGTGCCATGTTTTGGGGCTTAATCACATATAATAGAGTGCATACTTTGGTTGAAATGGAGTTAATTATGCATAGCAAGAAGTACATTACAGTCTCATTTTCATGTATGGCCTGTTGTTGGAAAATTTCACTATTCATCTCCAAGATGACATTGCAGAGTGTCATACTTGTATGGTCTCAAGCTTTGAATCAGGAAAACAATATTGACAATCTTGGATTGCCATCATCTGATCACAGCCACCAAACCTCAACAAAATAAAAAAATTGTGAGATATATTTCCAAAATTTAACTCAAAAGACCACTGCATGCAAATAAAACTCTCTATGACCTACTGAAGGGGGTGCAGACTGTTGGGACACCCACAAGTACAGACTACATAAAAACTATATGTGCTTATTCCTTGTTGACTCCAAAAAGTTATCAGAGGCCTTGATACAAAATACTGAGAACTCCAGGAGTGCCACAATTAGTTTTCTGAAATGTTTTGTTTTGACACTACACATTCGATATTCGTATTATGGATTTTGTCAACTCTGAGTTGCATCATTTTTTTTGTCTGTCAATCTAGACATTGCTGTAGGAAATTGTTTATTTCATAATGAATATGTCATGAATGTCAGAAAACGCTGTTTGTTCCACAAGTAATTACATAGAATTATTCAGTTTTAGTGAAATGTTCATTTTGTCTCTTTCACTGTCTTTTGATTTTAAGTTATTTTTATACTGCTGTATTCACTGAACATGGATCTTTCAATCTGGATATGGCTGATAGGGATCAGAGGACACTATTCAGTATCTGACCCTGACCTTGTTTATTTCAAATAATGAACAAAGGTTAATATGTGTTTGTTTCCTGCTATGACTTCATATATGCATTTTGTTCTGTAGTAGTTGAAAAATGTAACTGTACTTGAAATATTTCTACATGCAACTTTAGACACCTTCATAAACCTGGGGTGGGGATGGGTGCACATTCAAGTGAAAAGTAATATCCATTCACAAATGGTAACCATATGACTAAGAACAAATACAAAGTTTGATGAACTTACACCCATCAGTTGAGGGGTAAAAAGGATAACAGGCAGATTGATAGACAGACAGATGGATAGACAGCAGGATTGACAGACTAATGAAATGTATCACAACATTCCCATTCTATTAAAATGGATAACAGACAGATGGATAGACACAGATGGATTGATAGTCTAATGAAATGTATCACATCAGTCCTATTCTATTAAATAGGATACAGACAGATGGACTGATAGACAAATGAAATGTGTCACAGCATCCACATACTATTAAAATGTTGGAAAATAACATTACCTTCACCAGGTTTGGTCTATACAATGTCACAGCTGATGTGTATTTTTCTGAAATTGGTGGAAATCCTATTTCTAATTTACAGGTGAGAAAGCCAGGTCTCTTGTTAGTTACTGCTGACTGTGTACACCAGGGAACAAATTCCTTGTAGTGCTCCACATCAGCTACAATGTCATACATCTGTTCCATTGTATACCTGCAAAAAAGCAAACCAAATTTTTTTGCATATGCTTCTTTCTCAGATCTTTACTTAAAAGATCAACATTATAATGATTAAGGCTTTACTTAAAAGATCAACATTATAATGATTAAGGCTTTACTTAAAACATCAATATTATAATGATTAAGGATTATCAAGATTTTGTTGGGATTCTTGTCCAGTAAATGATTAGGGGCTATAAAGATTTCATTGGGATACTTGTCCAATATAAGATTAGGGGGTTATTAAAATTTTGCTGGGATTCTTGTCCAATAAATGATTAGGGGTTATTAAGATTTTGTTGGGATTCTTGTCCAGTAAATGATTAGGGGTTATCAGGATTTTGTTGGGATTCTTGTCCAATAAATGATTAGGGGTTATCAAGATTTTGTTGGGATTCTTGTCCAATAAATGATTAGGGGTTACTAAAATTTTGTTGGGATTCTTGTCCAATGTACTAAGTATCAGAAAATGCAAATTCTAACTCTAATGCATAGGATACATCAAATTAACAAATTTTGCTTTCATTACTGTGTTTGTTTCCTTGTGTAGCAGATAAAGTAGTGCGTTTGACCTCGAAATCAAGACTCATCAAGACTTAGACAAAATGCAGTTTGCAAATCTGAATAAGTATATTGGGGTTAAACGGCAAACTGACGGGATTGTAATGAGATTCAGAAGTGTTAAAGTTGCCAGAAGTGATAGTTCGGATGGAACAGTAGCCAAGTGTAAGAAAGTGTGTGATACCTGGCTTAGTGTCTGGAATAAGGCCTCTCCTTGAACTGACAAAATTCAGTCTCACTCTAATGGACAAACAAGAGCTATATGGCAGTGGTATAAAGAATCTTGGAAAATTAAACTCAATGACAACCACTGGTTCTTCTCATCTGGACATTTAGCCACTTCAGGTGTGCATAATATGCTTATGGGGACTGCAACTGGAGGGACTCTTATTTTTAACAAAATAGGAGTTCTGGACTCCTAGTTTTAAAATCTTAGCGAGACCTCTGATATATAGGCAAGCATAAGAAGTAATTAGATGAAACAAACGTGTAATGATTACACCAAAAGCATAGTGGTTGGCTTGTATGCACCAGGATGCGAGATGAGCAAGTACAGAAAAAGATTTTATTGAGCAAGCTGAAGGAGGGCAAGTGACCTCAGTGTGGGCAAAGGAAATGCTTCAAAATGCCCTCAAGTCATCTCTGAAATACTTCAACCCCAAGTCTTAGGATGATCTCACACAATTTTTTTCTGCCTGACAGTTTTATCCCTACTGGAACTACCAACTATGAGCTGAAGGGAATTGCAGAGGTAGTGCAGAAGAGCACACAGCATAAATTTCAGAACTGCAACATGTCTTCTATTGATCAAGCAACCCCAAGTGACATCTCCTGTCCGATGTGCCATTGACAGTTCCAACCAACAAATAGCCTGATCTGCCACTCACATGGTCAGAAAAACCAAATCAGTTAGCAATGGTAAAGTCATCTTTGAACTCAAAGGATGAACAACATTATGGTCATCACCTGAAGAGACATGCCATCCAATCACTTGGTTCCTACAAATTTTAGAAGAGTTATTGCCCTTTTTAATTTGCAGCTGAAATTATGTAGTGTTTCAGAGTATTCCGATTGCCACTAGTCTCACAGATTTCAATAGAGATGCACTTACTGAAAAATCACTGTGCTCCTGCAATGTTTGTTTGAGTTGTTGTCTCCAAATCTGATAACTGTTTGTCATGGTTGCCTATTGTCTTTAAAGTTCATTACCATTTATCAATCAGGCCTACTGTCTATAAAGCTGATCACTGTTTGTCATGGTTGCATGTTGTCTTTAAAGTTGATAACTATTTGTCACGGTTGCCTATTGTCTTTAAAGTTGATCACTGTTTGTCATGGTTGCCTATGGTCTTTAAAGTTGGTAACTGTTTGTCATAGTTGCCTATGGTCTTTAAAGTTGATCACTGTTTGTAGTAGTTGCCTATTGTCTTTAAAGTTGGTAAATGTCATGGTTGCCTATTGTCTTTAAAGTTGATCACTGTTTGTCATGGTTGCCTATGGTCTTTAAAGTTGATCACTGTTTGTCATGGTTGCCTATTGTCTTTAAAGTTGATCACTGTCTGTCATGGTTGCCTAATAGTTTTTAAAGTTGATCACTGTTTGTCATGGTTGCCTATTGTCTTTAAAGTTAATAATTGTTTGTTATGGTTGCCTATTGTCTATAAACTTGATCAACATTTATCAATCAGGCCTACTGTCTCTAAAGTTGATCACTGTTTGTCATATTAGCTTATTGTCTTTAAAGTTGATCACTATCAAGGGAGTCTACTGTCCTTAAAGTTGACCACTGTTTAACAAGGGGGCTATTGTCTTTAAAGTCAATCACTGTTTATCAAGGGGGCCTATTGTCTTTAAAGTTGATCACTGTTTGTCAAGGGAGCTTATTGTCTTTAAAGATGATCACTGTTTATCAAGGGGGCCGACTGTCTTTAAAGTTGATAGCTGTTTGTCAAGGGGGCCTACTGTCATTAAGTTGATCACCATTTGTCAGGTCTTTAAATTTGATTTTGCAGCAACCAAAACATCCATGAATTTAACACAGGTAAAATAAATTCATAGGATTGCTATGGTACTTTAGTGCATCTTTTAATGGAAAGTGACTCATAATTAGTGTGCCATTTTTTAAGGAAAACTGGCACAGGATTAGTGTGCCATATTTTAGTCTTTTAAGGGAAACCGATTCAGGATTACAGTGCCATCTTTTAAGAGAAACTGACTCAGAATTAGAGTGCCATCTACAATTGTAAAACCAAATTGGGGTTATTAAACTGCCGTCTTTAAAGGGAAATTGACACACAATTAGAGGATGTCTGCTTAAATAAATATCATGCACTTACCCAAGAATCCTTCTTTCTGAGTACTGTTTCCTCTTACTAGAAGAGGAGAGTGGGGATGGAAAACTAGGAAGATTGAACAAGGTGCGACAAGATACATGTTGTGACTGGACTTGGGCTTGTAAGCATGTGTTATGTTTGAGAGGTAATACACAAATACAGCTTGACCTGAAAATAAATGAAAAACATTCCTTATGGATGACACACACAGGCAGTTTATAACACTGGAACCATGCTAATAAACTGATGTAAAACATACCTTATTGTTAATATACAAGGGCCGTTTATAACAATGGAACCATGCTAATGTACTATGTAAAACATTCCTTATGGATAACATACAAGGGCAATTTATAACGCTGGAACCATGCTAATTTACTGATGTAAAACATTCCTTTTTGATAACATGCACAGGCAGTTTATAAATCTGGAACTTTGTTAATGTACTGATGTTAAACATTCCTTTATGATACATAAAAGGGCAGTTTTTAACACTGGAACCATACTAATATACTGATGTAAAACATTCCTTATTGATAACATACACAAGCAGTTTTTAACACTGGAACCATACTAATGTACTGATGTAAAACATTCCTTATTGATAACATACACAGGCAATTTATAACACTGGAACCATACTAATGTACTGATGGTAGGTAGGCTATATGGGAAATATAATAAACAAGATTAAGTTTTAACTGGTGAAGCACAATGTATGCAAATCGATATTATTCACCCAATATAATTGGGATGCATGCTTGTAACTCTTGCTGCATATAGGCACATTTTTGTATACAAGTATTTAAGAACCACTGTAGACAGGGCTTAGAAAAACCTTTCCTGAGCAGATAAAAATGACTGTGCCAAGGAAGACTGCACAACTTACTTATCCCTGGGTCACACAGGTGTAGATTCACACCTTTGAGAATAACTCATCATTTTCTACCTTAAAAAGTGCCCAAGTTTAATACTGCTCAAAATCTCGAGTGCATCAATTATCCATTACTTTTGCCTACTTGTCCATAACATGTTGGAAGGAAACTGACTATCCTTTATACACAGATACACAACACAAATTTGATACAAAATGGAACCAGGTTATGAAAATATTATGCCAGGAGTGACAACGTAGAGGTTAAAACTCTTTTCATGAATAGCCAATTATATAAATATATAATAAGACAAAAGTTTTTTATACTAAATCCAGAAATTGCAGTTTCATGCCAAACCCTCTTTTCTTAACAGTGTTCTGGCTAAGAGGGACACCCTTTTGTATCTAGGCATCACTGTAATGTGGAGAAATGTTCCTTCCTTTCAGTGAGATCTCTTTACCAGTCAGACTTGTGAAAAGTCAAGAGCCAGAAAATGTCAACATCTTGTAGGGGTTTTGGCCTGGTCCAACATTTTTATGCTTACTCTAGGTCACTGGTACTATCAAGACTGCACAGCTTTATTGATATACTGTCACAACAAATGAAGGCACCAGCCGATTTTTCTATAAGTATGTAATAACTTTTCACAGGAAAAATATTTCTAACTTACATTAAAAAGAAATATTTCAAGTGCCTTTGCACTTCTCATAAGACTTCAAAGCTGCAACTGTAATCAATTTATAAAGCACACAATCCTGAGACAGCAGCTTGATTGCAATATAGTTAGGGTCATTATGTAATAACCCTCCAAATCATCTGACCAATCAGGAATCTTCCCTTTGACAGGTGCCCTTGTACGGTTCTCTAGAAGTGGAGGTTAAAATAAAATGAACTAGTTAATACAAAAGTTGCAGAAAAACTGGCAGAAATGCTTGGAATTTTTCTTACAAATGTATGTTAGTGAAATTTTTCATGTGGAAAGTAAGTACAAACTAACTGAGGTCTCAATAAAGCTGCATCATCTTGAAAATACTTTTGACCTGGAGCAGATGTACAAGTTTGAAAAATCATACATTCAAAAATGTCTAATTCATAAAAATGTGTGACTGCTTGTTGAAAAAGCAGTGTGGGTATTTCACTGACCCTGTACCATTAAAAATTTGCAGGTGTGAAACTTAAATTTGTTACTTCTTGTATGATTATCAAAGGC
The DNA here is from genome assembly GCA_016617855.1 of Megalonaias nervosa. Lineage (NCBI taxonomy): Eukaryota > Metazoa > Mollusca > Bivalvia > Unionida > Unionidae > Megalonaias > Megalonaias nervosa. The sequence continues at coordinate 19,654 of JAECUM010093474.1, read as the reverse complement.
AGAATTTTAATTTGTTTTCTTCATTCCAAATGTAATATTATCATGGCTTGGACCAATTTTAGTATCAATCTTGCACTGGATATTTACGGCCTTTGAGTATGAGCGTAACTAGTGTAGTGGATATGTGATCCTGTGTTTATTAAAGTCATGACAGGGAATAGTAGTAATAATGTGGACTTAGTAAAGTGCCTAACCTTTAGAAGCTCTAAGTGCTTTACAATATTAAATAATGCATAAGAACACATACAATTTCAAGATCACAAAAAAAGGACATGAAATTGCAAAACAAAAAACATCCTGACAATAATTAAGTAAACATTATGAGGTCTTCAGGTCTGTTCTAGTAGTCAAAATAGGTGAGTTTTAAGAGCATTCTTGAACGAGATCACAGCGTCTTTGTGTCTAAGATCTATGGTCAATTCTTTCCATGTTGCTGGACCCTGGTACGCAAAAGATCAATCTCCACATGACTTTGTTTTAACAGTGTGAACAAGGAGAATGCAAGGGTCAGAAGAGAAGCAAAAGATTCTAGATGGTGTATACACATGTATGAGGTCAGATAGCTATATTGGACAAGAGCCAGGAAATTGCAAATGGAGCTGATGCATCTCAGCTCTAGATATGCAGCCCAGCAAATGTCCATTACATGTTGGTGTAATGAGAGTGTACTGTCGAGAGGAACACCTAGGTTTCATGCTGACTGTGCAAATTTAATGTTGGTATTGCTGCTACTTATTGTCTGAGGAAAAGAAAGTGAATGAGAAAGTTTTTCCATGGTGATTAGGATGGCTTCAGTTTTATCATCATTCATCTGCAGTTTGTTACGTGTCATCCATGACTTCACATTGGAAATGCAGCTATCTTAGTAGGACTGGAATCATAATAAGGATGCATCATGACTATCAAATATATGCTGGAGAAAAAGTGATACATCATGGTCTGTTGTGTCAAATGCCGCAGGCAAGTCAAGGAGGGTAATTACCTTTCCACTATCCAAAGCAAATAGAAGGTTGTTAACTACACTCAGACAGTTTCAGTACTATGGCAAAGGCGATATGCAGATTGTACACTGCCAGAAAGACTATTTGAATTCAGCCGAGATAAAAGTTGGGATTGAATAACTTTTTCCAAGATATTTTAAATGAATAAGAGGTTAGAAACAGGACAGTAGTTCTTTTAAATAGTTAGGATCAAGTGTTGGTTTTTTCAACGGAGGCTTGAAAAATTATGGGAATTCCCCAGATGAGAACTATTGATAACATCGGTTAGTGAAGGCAATATTGAATCTAGGCACCCAAGCAGCAGTGATGTCTAATCAGATCAAGTTCATATGACTTTGGAGTGCTCTCCATCACAACTGTGTGTACCAAATCTAGAGACAAGTTCAAATGCTGTTAAAGATTGCCATGTGTATTCTGTATCACAACTGTATAGTGACAATGAGTCAACTGAAATTGTCTTGTCAAGCTGATGTAAATGGATTGAAGTCTATCACGGAAGAAATTTACAAGCAGGTACAAGGTCTATGGGAGAGAATGTAATTGGAAGAGGCATACATTTAGTCCTTCTTATTAGCTTGTTCATGATCTCAAAGAGCTCTTGGCAGCTGAACTTCCAGTGATCTGTAGTAGGCTTATTTTACTGCATGAACTATGGTATATGACATTCTTGTTAGCATTTTCATAGACCTGCTAATGAAAAGTGAAGCTGATGGAAAGCCAAATCATCTCAGCCTTACAGCATTTTCTTTTAGCAGTGCCAAGCTGGTCCTTAACACTACTGTACCTGGGAGAACACTTTTTAACTGATATTCTGCATTTAGTTGCTCGGGCATATTTGCCAAGCAGTGAATGCAAGCACTTGTCAAGTTATACTACTGTAGGGGGTAACAAGGTTGTTAGGTTTGCTTGGATGTCATGCATTAATTGGGTTTTATTTATCATACAGAAGTTTCTCTTAGTAGCAAACAGAGATGAAGGATTAGGGACTGATACGATGAGATGGCATATGATGCAGAGGTGATCTGATGCAATTTCATGGATAACTGGTGCAGTGCAGTGGTTCACAACCCTGTCAAGTATGGGGACCCTTCTTAACTTCACAAAATTGTGTGGACCCCTACATGCTGATAGCTGTACTATTAGGCTCCATTAATTGAGAAAATAGATAACCTTTGGAATAACCCCACAGCCCATCCATCCATGGGGCTCCACTGTCCACAGGTTGGGAACCACTGGTGCAGTGGATCTGTGTACTGCATTGAGACAAGTCATGACAGTGATAAGTAATGTAGTGGATATGTGTCCTATGCTGAGTGAAGTGATGACAGGGATAAATATCCGGTTGAAATTTATACATCCTGGTGACAGGTATGAGTGCCTCCAAAGATTTTCCCTAAGCACTGTGTACAGTATTGAAATATAACATTTTTCATGGAGTAGATTGTGACTGATACATGGAGTATCTTAGTTCCCATACTTTTGGAGAACATGGTAGTATGTTAACACATTCATCCATTTCAGTACAGTATGTGTGCCTGACATAGTGCATATATGTGTAATATTGTAAATCAGCATATATTCCTATGCTTTCATGCAGGATTCTGTGATACTATTATTCTGTATGTAACTATATCTCCTACTCAACAGCAGAGTGAAATCTGCCAAACATGGTACTCATGTGACAAACTGAAGAGATTGTTTGCCTTGGCATGCATTGCAATAGTGCTGCAAGAGTAACATCCCTTGTGGGGTAGGACAAAATGACAATGTTCTGATTAAGCATGCTGATATGATATCTATTGAGGTGAATCAGGGACAAGGTTTTAAATACTGTTCACTGAGGTAGCTATATTTGAAGTCAGATTGGCACTGTTTCATTCAAGGCTAAACAGGTGACATAATTAGTCTCATGGTTACAACTTGATGTCAATATGACTTTCCATTCAGGAGGAGTACTAATAACATAATTTTCAAGATGGCTGCCATGGTGGCCATAATGGATGTCAGACAAGAGTTATGTATATTTAATTTATATTGTGTGCTTAACTTTTGTCTATGATTTTAAATTGTAAACAGAATGTTTACATTGATAACTTTTGTCCATGTTTGTAAGTTGTAAAGTGTTTATGTAGCATCTTAGTTCAAGGTAAGACTTGTTTAAATTTAGACAAGTTTTTTTACTTTGGAGTGCTCTGTATTCTTTGGTGACGCAGGTAAACTGAAAATGTGTATGCTTAAATATGAATCTGACAAACAAATAATTCATTCCTGTTCTGTATCAATGGGAATCCATATTCAGTTTGCGGTTGTGTTTTTGACATCAAATATAATTTGAGAAGAATTATTTATTTAAAATATTCATTGGAATTACAAAAATGCTCATGACTTTTGGAATAATAAATTACTTTAATTCATATGAACTCATTCAGAGACACTCTGCAATATCAGAAGACATTGGGAACATTCTATATTTTTGGACTTGTGATATGACATTTAGGATTATTTGGAATTTAATTTGCAATATTGTAAGTATCTCTTAAATTTTCACTCTGTATTGTAGTGAAATAAATGGCTTGTTGATTTTACTTGAAATGTTGGTTTCACTTCTTTCTGTTACAGATTTTTAGAGTTCATTTTCATTTAGGACCAACCAGACATAAGAAATCTTCTGGTGAAAACCTCATGCCAATATGACTTTCTGTTCAGGAAGAGTAATAACATTTTTAAGATGGTTGCTTTGGCCAAAACTGGCCATATTGGATGGAACAAAGCTATCGGATCACTTTCATCAACACTAGTAACTTCAACCTACTCTGGCATTTCTCTGCTACCATCGCATTTCAATCATCTGAAATCTATGACAACAGAATGCTAAAATACATCCACTTGCTTGTGGCAGAATTTGATTCCATCAGGAAAAAGACAGAGTAGGTCTACTCCAACTAAAGCAATTAGACTTTAAAATGTACAACAGTGTCAATACATGTATAGGCTGCCATATGTTTAAGACATTCATGACAATTTGGCCTCTTGTTCTCTAGTCTACTGACTGGGGAATGTGCTACAAAACGCTGTGCTGGCAGTAAGACATCACACACCCACATCACAAATATCAGGGTCTGGGATGTCTTACATCATAGGACTGGGCTGACATCTTACACTGCTGGGCTAGGCTAATGTCTTACATGATGGATTTGGAATGAACCATGTTGACATTGAGCAGTCTAGGTTGATGTCATGAATGCCACATACACGTGTACTAGAATTCAGCTGCACCTCATTACTTATTCATGAACACAAAGGCATGCCCAAAATGCATGTACACATTTATGTACATAAGAACAAGCCACTCTGCATTAGTCATGCATACTAAGGCAAGCCACCTTGCATTACAGAGTAATGTACACAAGGACAAACCACTTTCCATTGGTCATATACACAAAGGCAAGCCACTTTGCATTACATGATGATGTACACAAGGGCAAGCCACTTTGCATTACACACTCATGTACACAAGGACAAGTCACTTTGCATTACTATTCATATACACAAGGACAAGCCACTTTGCATTACAGTCGTGTACACAAGGACAAGCCACACTGCATTACAGCCATTTACACAATGGCAAGCCACTTTGCATTACATACTCATGTACACAAGGACAAGCCACTTTGCATTACTATTCATGTACACAAAGACAAGCCACTATTACTATTCATGTATACAAGGACAAGCCACTTTGCATTACATAGTTATGTACACAAGGGCAAGCAACTTTGCATTACATATTCATGTACACAAGGACAAACCACTTTAAATTACATATTCTTGAATACAAGGACAAACCACTTTGCATTACATATTCATGTACACAAAGGCAAACCACTTTGTATTACATATTCATTTACACAAGGGTAAGCCACTTTCCATTACAGTCAAGTACACAAGGGCAAGCCACGTTGCATTACATCAGAGGTCTTGGAAATGCTTAACCACGCATATTTGGACGAATTTTTTTTATCTGGGATGCAGAAAATCACTTACGCAGGAGTCCTTTGTATGCACGCAATAGCTGGGTGGCAAATTCAAAGGCTTGTCAGTCTGCTTTAACCACCTGCTGCGCATGAAAATGTGTTGATCATTTTAGCTGTGCTGATATTTACAATGGCAAATTCAGTGGTTGAAAAACCCCACGATGTAATTTGCGTATCTTCTTAGTAACTGATGGGATATCAATGTTTCCAGAATAATTCTGCTGATTCCCATTGGTTGCATGTGGCCATGTGAATACAGTTAGTTTATCAACAATCAATAGTGTATGTTGTCACATGGGGTCTATTGCTAACTACAGTCACAATATCAGGTGTATATAATGAGAAAATTATGCATTCAGTTTCATTCCAATTTCTGGAGTTATTTACTTTTGTGTTCCTGATGTAAGTCTGCAGACATGTTTTATGTTGTACTCAGATATTTTTCAAGACGAAAAACGTTTGGACTGTTCAGTGGTGATAGAAAGTGCTCATTATTTGGGCTCTAAAATTATTCTGGAACTGTTATAAATTATTCGCAAGAATTCTGGACAATGCCATCTTGACAACATCATGATTTTTGGAGGACCAGTACATTTCCACTAATGAAAATCATAAGGTACATTTCATTCGTTTAGGACTTTCATAGACCTTTATAAGGACTAATCTGGATTCACTTCATTATACTGTAAGTTCCTCTTATATTTTTTATTTATTACTTTAATAATTAAATTGTTTAGTTTTACAAAACTTGCTGGTTTTGCTTTTCTGTAACTTATGTTTATAAAGTCGTAACACCTGCAAAATGAGAAACAACTGATAGAGGTATTCATTCTGTACTCAATGACAAAATGACTGTGTGAGGAGAACTGCACTGTTAACATCAACAAACTTTCTGAACTAATCAGAGTATTTCAACTGCATGAATATGAAATGCTTTTCCCGTCGTTATGATCAGCAAGAGAGGGTCTGTGTATTACTGCTGATGTATTAATCAATTTAAATCTGATACTGTGGAACCTTACACTAAAGTCAAGAAAAGTAGGGGCCCTCACGCTGTACAAAAAACTCAAGTATAACATTTAAACAAAACAAATGTAACAGGAAACTATATGCAAATTCATTGTACACAAGTGCCAAACCACATAAAGAACATGCATATGGCATAAACCCAACAGCATAATATTTACCTCATCATATACATTTAGCATGATCATAATGTCTGACACATTCTCCATTTGTTTTACAAATTATCCAACTCTACAATTTTCAACAGACAGATGTCGAACAATTATACATTCTTTATTGTGGCATAGGTGTGATATAAGAATCTATGATGTCAACTTTATAACTGGGTCATGAAGGTAGAAAGCATGTCATTGTATTAAAACTTTAAAACTTTTGCCCCAAAACATTGTCCACAAGAAGCCACATGCATCACTGATTCAGGGGTCAAGCTAGACTTTAATTTTAGGGAGAAGTGACTTCTCCTTTTGGGCAGAACAGGGAGAAGTGAGAGCTAAACAGAGAAGTAGAAGCAAAGCAAGATACACAATATATATATATATATATATATATATATATATATGTTTTATAATGCATGTATGTGTTTTGTAGTGTATGTATGTGTTTTCATTCTCTTATTCCATTTCAATTATGTTCTCTAGTTCTCAGTGTGCATATTTGCATTTAACATTGGTTTTATGCAATATTTTACTTCAAGTAGAAACTTTCCAAATTGTATGTATGTAATAAACATATTTTATACATGTATAAAAATTCATATGCACTGTATTTTGGCCATATGACTTGAGAGCACTGTAGAAGCTATACATTGCAATGAATTTTAACTGATAGGAATAACCAGATGACAGTATTGTCATTGCAAGTTAGTAAAAATGCTTAACTACCCTTTAACAAGAATTATTTTTTTTTACTTAATGAAAGTTCATTTTAAAATGGCAGTTGAAAAAAATTTGTAAACTTGTTTGAAATAACCCCTGTAACATGCACATGAGCAAATGAACATGTGTCTTCATACCATTTCGTTCATCTCAATTTCTTTATTGCCGCTAAAACATTACCTTAACTGTTCATAGATAAGCCTAACACAATGAAGCATTAAAGTCGGGATATCAATGAACTAAAATCTTTCCAACTGAATTGAAACAACCAACAGTGGAGTGCATCTATTTTTAAAAAGAGGGGCAATTTTAATGTAACCACTCACATTCTAGCTTCATTCCAACAGTCCATTGATAGGATTGCAAATTTATGGTTTTATTGTTTGTCTTTTTATGTGTAGTAGCATCAGGCATTGGTTAAATAGTATTTGCTTTGCTGCTTTTTTCCCCCTGTATTTTCAGAAAAATGAGTGAAAACAACTTTGATTTTACAGTGCTTCTCGAATTCCACAACATAGCATTGTCCCATATGATGGGACCTACCTAACTGCATTTTTTTGCTCAATCTTGAATAACATAATACAGGGGTCAAGCTAGACTTAAATTTTAGGGAGAAGTGACTTCTCCTTTTGGTCAGAACAGGGAGAAGTGGGAGCTAAACAGGGAGAAGTGGAAGCTAAACAGGGAGAAGTGAGACCAAAGCAAGAAACGCGATATATATATATATATATATATAGCTGCATTATCTTATTTATGTGCTCCATTTCTCAGTATGCTTTTAACAGTTTTAAGCAATGCCTTATTATCAAGTTGAAAAATATGTGTCATATGTTTATTATCAACCCATTTTGTACATGTATAAAAATTATTATATTCATACCTATTCTATTCATACTTGTAGTATATGTGTGTCTGGATTGAGATACATGCAGTGTATTTTGGCCATATGACTTAAAAAGCACAGCAGAAGCTATATATTGTAATTAATTTTAACTGAAAGCAGTAACAAGATTAGAGTCTTGTAATTGCAAGTTGGTAAAAATGCTTAATAAACTACCACTTAATTATTTTTTTTTTTTGCTACAAGTTTTGTGTAAAATTGCAGTCAAAAAGACTTCTAGCATTCTTTGAAACAACCCCTAATACATGTACATAGGAATAAATGCACAAGCGACTTCAAAGCATACTCTTCGTCCTGATTTCCTTGTTCCCAATAAAACATTACTGTAACTATCCATAGACAACACAATGAAGCACTAAAGTTGATAGATAACTAAACTGGGCCCTTTTTCCCCCCAAAACATCCAAGAAAACGTATTGCACCATGCGAGTGCGTCTATTTTTAGAAAGAAGACTTTTCTTAATATAACTACTCACTTTCTTGCTTTGTTTCAAAAATTCATTAATAGGACTGCATATTTATGGTTGTATTATTTGTCTACCTACTGGTAATAATGATATGCATCGGTTAAATAGTAATTGCTTCACTACTATATATCTCTTTTGTAATTTCACGAAAATTAATTACGGTAGGTCAGAAAACAACCTTGACCTTGCAGCATTGTTTCGAATTCCACAACAGAGATTGTCACATGTTTCTGGCCTACATTATTAAATATTTAGGCTAAATCTCCTATTACATAATATTTAAACTTTGTTTTCATTATATTATATATTTTCCTGAATCTATTTGCCCAATTATTTACAGACAGTTTAATGATGTGGTATATCATATACGTAGTGATGTCCGCCATTACCAGTTCATTTACGGTTTCAATCTGATTTTATCAAGAAAATATGCAAATACGGCTGTTAAAATCTCCATTTATAAAAACAAGAAATAAATTAGAAAACGCTCTTCACCGATCACATCTTTTTAAAGCAAATTACTATTTACATATTGATGCATTTCACCTTGGATTACAACAGTGCCAGAACTTACTGGCTACAATAAGGGGGCATCTCAAAAGTCATAATCTACAGCCATTTTACGTCCGAAAAATCAGAAGGCGAAGTCATTTTCGCATTCCTAACAGAAGAAGGCGAAGTTTACAGTTCTCAGGCGACTTTTTCACCCACTTCGCCTGGAAGCGTGACCCCTATAATATTTGGACTCTTATTTCTGAGTTGAATATTTTCTTTAATATATTTGCCCAAATGTTCATGAAAACAGACAATCTAATAAAGTAGTACTTCCCAGACACAGCAATGTCCATAAGATAGGTCCAAATACGTGTGATTAAGCATTTCCCAGACCTCTAACATCCAGATATTCATTCTGTTCCAGGTGTGCAAGAGACTGATTTTTATATAGTTCGGTCAAGAGTTGCATTTGCGGCATGTCCTTATTTAAAATAAAGGTAGTTAAAAAATGTCCCTTCTTGAACTGTGTTTTCTTCTTGTTAACATTTTTAGTGCAGCATTTCTTTCCATTTCCTATCAGTTGCTAAAAGCACTTGTGAGTGAATAGGAGTCTGAGAACAATGTTTGGGTTAAACTGTATGGAATATGGATTTTGTTTTGCATTTTGGGTTTGTTAATGGTTAATTTCAAAGGTCAGTTTTCACTGGATTTATTTGTCACTGAAAGTTCAACAGGGTCCCACACAACAGTATATCAACAGGGCCTAATGTTTCTTTCTTTACTCGACTTCCATCTTTTCCAATTGGCTAGACAACGGTGTAAACCCCACCCCCCAATGCTCTTTATATCAGCATCACTATAACACCAGTTCAGGAATTTGCAAGTGTGTATGTCAGACTAAAATAACTTGTAAGGTACATTATAAATGTAAATGTATGGTGACATTTTTCTTACTTAGTATGCATGCTTTTTAAAAAATAATTTCAGTAAATAATTGCTTCCAGAATAAAGAAGTTCTATCACTGATAACTAAGACAGTGTTTCATATTCAGTCACTATTTGCAAATGTAAAATCCATTCTTAGCATTTAGCCAACACTGACAATGAATTTGGGTATTTTCCTGACTATGATGATAGACAACATCTTCCACTGCACACAATTTGAATTTTTTTCAAGAAGGCAGTCTTAGCACACAATATACACAATGCCACTCATTAGCTGCAATTTAGTCACCTTTTTTAGAGAGTAATATTTTTTTATTACAAAATAATTTCCTTTCTAATAAATTCAAATTCTGACAAAAGAAAAAAACCCACAGTGTTTTCAAGTTCTGTTGACCGACATTTCAGTTGGCTAGAATGTGATGGAAGCCAGGAATTCCAAAATCAGTTAAAAGGATATTAAGTATCTTGAATGAAATGAAGCTATCTAAGCGTTTTATTCAATTTTAGTATATTTTTATTCTTTTTCATTAAAGAAACATACTTCAACTTAATCTGACTTCAGCAATCCTGGCTTCCAATGCATTTCAGGCAAATGAATTGCGGTCAACGAAACTTGAAAATATGCTGTTTTTGCTTCTGTCAGAATTTGAATTTATTAGAAAAAAAGACATCAGAGTAAGTATAGTCCTACTAATGCAATATGACTTTAGTTTATAGAAAAGTATTGATATGGCTGCCAAGTGTGTGAGATGTTCCTAAAAATTTGACTTCTTGTTCCAGTCTTAGTCAACCACTGAACATGCTCCACAATGCCACTATTTAGGCAGCAAGACTGCAACCTAAAAAAAACCACAAATATCAGGGAAGGTGTCTTACATTATAGGACTATAGTACTATAGTACAAAAGTCACATTGGTCATGCATGCGCACTTACTCGTTTTAAAATAAATATAAATTATTTTAAAATTTAACACTAATTTTTCTTTAACCAAAGTATATTCAGTCCTGATTATTGAATGCTCTGCACCTTAACTGTCACCAAGAAACTTCCAGACGAATATTATCAATCGCTATGGACTTTTACAATGCTGCCCATGTACTAAACTTGGGTCAAATTAACAGTATGTTGAGCGGAATTGCCACAATCGTGGGTAGTACGAATCTGTTTATTAATATGCATAGCTTTCATTGTGACATCACAGCATGCCACATTCAATCCGGATTGTACTGGATCACACCTTCAGGTTCATTTAATCCTAAAATGCCTATGTACTTTAACATTAATTTTGCCGTATGCACCTCTCGGGGCATCTAAATAATCACCTTTCAAAGGAATATGGATGTATACGAAACCAAATGAAGTGAATACTTGCCACTTAAAGGTATGTAGAATCAAATTCTTTAAAATGACACCCATTACTGAAATGGTTGGTGTTGAATACCTACATGACCCATGTGCCTTGTACTGTTGTGAATGCTTTGCTTTGTTATCATCATCATGATCATCAATCCCTTAACCAAAGAGGTCATTGGGGTACCACAGTTGACTTTATAACCAATTCTCTCCATCTTTCCCTGTTCTCTACTGCCCTTTGGGAATCCCCAAATCCCATGCCTGTCCACTCCTTGCTGTTGTCTTCCCACCTCTTTTTCTGTCTGCCTCTTCTTCTGCACCCTCGCACTGTGCCTTGCAAGATTCTTTCTGCCAGTCCCGATGATCTTGAGACGTGACCATACCACTTCAGTTTGCGCTTTTTTACAGTGGTCAAGAGGTCTTCATAGGATCTGATGGCTCACTGGATCCTGTTGTGGACTTCTTCATTGTTGGTTACGTGGTCAATGTATGAGATGCCCAAGATCTTGCGGTAACATCTCATTTTGAAGGTTTGAATCCTTCTTTGTAGATGTGATGTGAGCATCCATGTTTCACCAGCATACAGAAAGATGGATATGACAACTGAGCACATCAGCCTTATTTTGGAACCAAAAGCAATGTTGGTATCTTTCCATATTTGGTCTCAACTTTGTTATTGCTGCTGTTATCTGGGCAATCCTGCAAAGTAGTTCTGGTTTGGAGCCCTCATCTGTGATAATTGATCCCAAGTACTTGAAGCTTGTGACTCTTTTCAGCTTCTGAATTCAAACAGTCTTTTTAGCAATGTACAGTCTGCATATCGCCCTTGCCACAGTACTGAAACTACTCTTCTGAAAGTAGTCAATGACCTTCTCTCTGCTTTGGATGGCGGAAAGATTACAGTCCTCACTCTCCTTGACTTGTCTGCAGCATTTGACACTAAAGACCATGATATATTACTTCACCGTCTCCAGCATGTATTTGGCATTCACGATACTGCCTTACTATGGTTCAAGTCCTACTTGGTCAACAGGACACAAATTGTGTCCGCAAATGGAAAACACTCCAGCCCAGTTGATCTATGCTCTGGTGTTCCACAGGGGTCTGTTCTTGGATCTGTTCTCTTCATTCTATACACTCAGCCACTCTCAAGTGTCATAGATCATCATCCAGTGTCTCACCAATTTTATGCTGATGACACCCAAATATACAAATCTAGCCATCCAACTGAAGTTGAAGCTACCATCCAAGGCGTAGAGAGGTGCATTTCTGATGTGAAATCATGGATGACATGTAACAAGCTGCAGATGAATGATGATAAAACTGAAGCCATTCTGATTACAACACAAAGACTTTCTCATTCACATCCTTTACCTCAGACAATAAATATCAGCGACACCAACATTAAATTCATACAGTCAGTACAAAACCTAGGTGTTACTCTTGACAGTACTCTCTCATTGCACCAACATGTCATGAACATATGCAAGGCTGCATATCTTGAGCTGAGACGCATCAGCTCCATTCGCAAGTATCTTTCAGTTGATGCCACTAAAACACTTGTGTGTTCCTTAGTACTTTCAAGACTGGACTATTGTAACTCAATTCTGTCTGGTTTGCCTCAATATCTACTCCAGAAACTTCAAAAAGTTCAAAACACAGCTTCTCGGATCATCCTTAGAGTACCATGATCAGAGCATGCCTCCCCATTGCTCTCCACCCTACACTGGCTATCCATTCGATCCAGAATTAAACACAAAATTTGTTCTCTGTGCTACGTTTCACTGACGGGCTCCAGTCCAACATACCTATCTGACCTCACCCATGTGTACACACCAGCAAGATACTTATGCTCCTCTTCTGACACTTGTATTCTCATTATTCCCACTATGAAAATGAAATCATATGGACAATGCTCTTTTGCATACCAGGGCCCAGCAACGTGGAACGAATTGCCCACTGAACTTAGACACAAAGACACAGTGACCTCATTCAAGAGCTCTCTTAAAACTCACCTATTTCAACTGCAAGAACAGACTTAAAGACCTAATAATGTATCCTTACCATAAATATAATACGACAAAATTTATGACAACATGAAATCACCTTATTGGTATTATCAATGTTCATTGATAATACCAATAAGGTGATTTCATGTTGTCATAAATTTTGTCGTACTTTATTGATAAAACGTCAGACTCCTGTGGTTATACATATCACAAAATATGGACCTTTTGGACCTCACTCGTGTACTTTTAGTTTTTTTTATAAATTTTTATATTCGGCTGGTGTATGCGGCATTAAATTTGTGCATAAAAAGTGTCACTTGCACCCTATAGGAATAATGAAATTGAGAAATAATATATTTAAAACAAATGTAAATATCGTATTTAAATTCAAGACGAAACTTAATATTTCACAAGGTCCGAATTAGCCCGTAATATGTTCCGAATCAGCTTAGCTTTTTGGTCCTAATAAGCTTGCACCTGCAACAAGTAATTCAACTAACAGGGACCTTAATTCAATTTCTATAACCTTGGGTTAAGTTCACAGATATTGATAATCTACCACAGTTTGATGTGCTACAAAATATTGACTTCTTCAACCAATTTTGAAATCGTTAAAAACACACCATGTTACTATTGCTACCTGTTGAGTTCTTTTAAGTTAATCAAATGGCGTGAAGAGCGAAAATGCTGGATACTTTGTATTACACATCTTGCCATTCTACACTTCAATTTACCAAGGTCAAGGTCGCCCTCATTGTTATATATAAATACAGACCAACACACGCAAAAAAAAAATGACCGAAATTGACCGACCGTAAAATCATACGCAATCCAACATGGTTTGACACTCTAAAATTTGAAGAGGCACAGCTAGTAATTTGTACCAGATGCAGGAGGCTTGGCATTGGATGATTTCGTTTAGTTAACAGCATTTTATGTAACAGATCATATAATGAACCTAGCTATAAAGACCATACGCTGATCTCTGTTTTCCCCAATTTAACTAAAGTAATTGAACGACACGTGCCGAAACATGAATATAGGTAGTTGTATTGATATAGAACATCTCATGATGAGCGATAAGCTTTTAGAGAAAAACATTCATGTTATAGGACCCTTCTTAACCTTATGTGTATCTGGAATAAACGCATCGATAATAATAGTATGTCAGGTACCGTCTCTGTCGACGTACAACAAAACCTTTGTTCTTGTTGACCATCAAATTCTTCCATGCAAATTAAAAGTAGCGAATAGGTCCTCATTGATGCTAGAAATTGTCAGCAAATATTAACCTCAAACAATCTGTCTTTACTGCTACAGGCCTGGCACAAGGCTCTATCTTAGATCTTCTCATGTGTGTGTGTGTGTGTGTGTGTGTGTGTGTGTGCACATTTGAATACTTACGTGTATAGTGAAGACACTACAAGATATTCAAAGAGAAATACACTTATATAAATATAAAGAATACTGCAGCTACAGGAAGACTTATATGGTATAATGGTGTGGTGTCACAGCAACAAAATGGCACTTAATAGGCAATAATTTACGCTATTTGTAGCCAACAAAACAATTTTGCATGCTACTTGGTAGCATTAAAGGTTAGCAATTCTAAATCTCTTTATCGATAACCATATTTTAAATACAGTGAAATCACAGAAAATTGCAGATGACTCATTGATTTGGACCGAACCTACGTGAATTCCATACTAGCTGGAGCATTTGCTTTACTCAAAATGTTTAGCAGTCTTTTTTTTTTTTTTTTTTTCCTGACCATGAGAAACAGACTTCCTACAATGCTTATTTACTCCCATTATTAATTATAGTGCACTCATGGTCTTAAACTAAGTAAAAGAAAGAAGAGAAATCAAACAAGTTTAGTAAAATTAACAATTAATTTATTTCTCTAAAATTAAAATAAAATACTAAACTTACAGTATTGTTAATTAAAACCCAAATAGTCCTAAAAGTTCCATCACAAGTCCAAATAAATGAAGTTTCAATTGAATTCCAGTGGTGTTCCAAATGAATTCAAATATTGAATGTGTTGATGTGCATGTAGTCTCGAATGTGAATGTGCCAATGGAAATGTGGCAATGTATTAGCAGTCTTTTGATGTATCACAATAACATAATCCAAAATGTCCTTCACTGAATTCACCATAATTCTAAAATAATGAATTAGTCCAAGCAGTATTAATGAACACTTTGTAATTCAAATAAATAATTTAAATAAATAAATGCACCCAAATATAAATCCACCCAAATCTATAACTCAAAGTGAAGTAAACATGTTTACAATAAATACTGACCTGACTATTTAATTTATAATCATAGATAAGTATTAGTTATGCATTATGTTTTTACATAATAAATGTCACTAGTTAGGTAGATCATTAACTTGATTTTGGGCTACGGACAATTACAAAATACAGATATACATATCAGAATCATGGAGAAAAGTAAAAAAAAAAAAAATACAAATTAAATGTGCATAATAACGGAGTCACATAATTGCAAAAAGGATGTGAATGAAACTTTATCATAATTATTTAGTAACCCAAGTGAGAACTACATCTATTTAAATTGTGTATCTAAAGAGATTGTGTGCCATATGCATGTGTGCATGCGTGTTTTTTTCTTTTCTTTTTCTGTAGATTGTATTTATTATCCCTAGATTACCTGATAACCAGAAATGTTTGATTGTAAGGTGACCTTGAGATGGTTCCCCGACCCAGTGGTCAACCTATTACAGGGATAAAAAATAAAAAAAACAATAGATTAAAAAACAGTGAGGACTACAGCTAAATTTTGAGTAGTTTACTGTAGCGGAGACTCCCTCGGCTTCACTACCCTGAGTCTCTCTATCTCGGGTTCTTTAGGATAGGTCTTTGTATTTGGAGTGATACCCCGCTGAATCTGTCTGAAGACTAGTGCTCCAGAGGGCGGTAGATTTCTGCCCCAGCGGGATACCGTCTTATTCCTGACTTCTTGTCGCCGAATGAGTCGCCGACAGAATCGCTGAGTCGACGGCGGCGAACATTTTCTCTGGATCTGCACATATCCCCTCCTTCGATACAATATGTCCCAAGTAGTTGACTTCTTTTGCGAACAAACATTTCCTGGGCCAGAACTATCTTCATCAGTCGTTCGAAGGTCCCGCGTGCATTTGCGTTAAAGACCACGAACGGCATAACATTTAACTCGTATGAACCTTGCCTAGTTACGAATGCCATCTTCGACCGATCCTCTGGCTCCATTTCTACCTGCCAATGTTCACTCATGAGGTCTAAGGTCGAGAACCCAGTTACCCCCGATAGCGAATTCAGCCATTCGTCGATCCGTGGTAGAGGGTAGGTGTCTTTCCCAGTCACTTCGTTCAAGGTAAAGTAGTCGATGCACAACCTCGTTGTGCCATCCCTTTTGTTTACTAAAACCACTGGCGAGGATCATGGACCGGAAGATGGTGAAATTATTTTCTTCAACATATCGTTCACATGCTTTTCAATTTCTTGCATGGCGTGAATCGGAACCCTTTTTGGAGGTAATTTTATTGGTCTGGAGTTCCCTGTTTCAATTTTGTGTCGGGCCTTTGTAGTTCTTCCAAGATCAGCATCAGATACGGCAAAGAGTGACTAATCGTCGCAGAGAAACTTATCCACCTTCCTCACCTTTTCTTCAGAGAGTGATTCTTTTGATGCCTGAGCCAGTTCTTCTAAATGAGTCGGTTACTCGAAGCTGCGACTCCTTATGTTGAAGACAACGAACGGTCGCACTCCTCTCCAAGTTGAAGTCTTCTCCGACTACATCTAAGACAGCGATGTTTGTCCCAGCATGGAGCGTCTGGTTATCTGCAGTTGCATTCAGTATCCGTACTGACCAATTCCCTTCCCCAACTCTGACCAGCGTCCTCGAGACTAAGATGTCTTGGCGCTCCCCAAGCTTCTGATACTGCTCTACCATTCCACTTTCCGGCACTGCTAAAGACGACAGCTTGTCAAATTTTCCTGGAACGGTCATTTCATGCATCGCTGGGACGTTCACTGTTTCAGCGACAATTATTCTGGTGAATCCTACTTGTCCTTTAAACGTGCAAGGTAAATTCTCCTTGCCGATGGAAAGGAGACTCTTATTAACATCGAGCCGACACGAGTTAAATGGTTTCTGTTTCTCCGTCGCTCTGTGATCTCAACTGCTTGCTACTCCTTACTTCAGTCCTAAGTTCAGCAATCATTCTCGTCAGTTTTAAAATTTGCTCTCTCAGCTCTCTGATTGCTGGCCTTTGTTCTTCTTCACGTTCCGACGAGCCGAGGACATGTCTTTTCCCTCTTTGTCGTCGTAGCTCAGCTCTGGTAAATGCTTCTTACTCGACAGCTATCTGTACCGCATCGTTAATCATGGCAAGTCTCATCAATTAACTGTTCTTTAGCGAGCGTGTCGACCAAATGAAAACTCGCCCCTGGGTTGGCTAAAGTCGCAAGCCGCCGTATAGCCTGCATAAGCTCTGGTAAGGATTTTCTGTTCTTGCGAATCCTACCCCTTAGCTGAGCTTATAACCAGTCTGGTTCGTTGGTGCGAATCTCTGTTTCAGAGCCTCAGCTAAAACTTCTCAGGTACTGCCAACAATTGTCGTGCTTGACCTCTAAGTGCAACACCTACAATTCAGTTTCTTTTCTTCTTCTGTCCAAGAATTTAGGGTTGAACTCATCTCGAAGTGAACGACAAAGTCCATCACGGGTGTCGTCCCGTCGTACGACATCGGAGTAACGACCGGTCTCTTCAAGGTTCTCCGCGGAAGATCATTCGCCGATTCGCTTCCTCCTGTAACTACTCCCTTACTCTCAGATCTAGATCTGTGTTTGAGAGCTGCCTGTACTGCGTCCCTTGTTAATGTGGTGTCAGTTATCTTCTTGATCTTCGGTGACTCGGAGGGTGACGACATCGCCTGTCCACTAAAGTGAATCTGTCGTCTGGAGGAGATTCTTTCTCTCGACGACTCCCCTGCCGTCCTGGTCGTTTCCGCGCACCTATCCATAGTCCCCTTCCTCGCAGTTAGTCTTTTCTCCAAATCTTCGCATTTCTTCGTTAAGCGCTGAAACTCATCTTCGATAGGAATTGTTCTATTTACTTAAGTTTCGGGAGTAAACAGTCGCCGAATTCTGACCATCTTTAGCCCTCTTGATTACGTCTTCTACTCCACCACCTATCCCAGCGCTGCCACCAATTTGGAGTGGAAACTTCCTCAGCTACACTACCCCGAGTCTAGCTATCTCGAGTTCTTTAGGATAGGTCTTTGTATTTGGAGTGATACCCCGATGAATCTGCCTGAGGACTCCAGAGTGCGACAGATTTCTACCTCAGCGGGATACCGCCTTATTCTTGGCTTCTTGTCGCAAACTGGGTCGCCGACAGAGTCGCTGAGTCGTCGACTGGGTGTCCTGTGGTCGCCGACTGTGTTGTCGACGGAGTCTCTGGGTTGTCGACTGGATCGTCGTCTGGGTCGCTGAGTCGTCGACTGGGTCTCTGAATCACCGACTGGGTCGCAGAGTCTTCCACTGTGTCGCTGCATTGCACTGGTACGATGGACTGTTGGGTGGCAGAGTCGCAGAGTCGCCGACTGTGTTGCCGAGTCGTTGACTATGTCGCTGACTTGGTAGCAGAGTCGCCGACTGGGCCTTCGACAAGGTCGTGGTCGCACGTCGATATTCGCTCAAGATTGACAGAGACAGAGACGAAGAGTGCGAAATGATGAGAGAAGATATATCTTTAGTCAAAATGTATATTATCGCAAGGTCGTGATTTCAAGATTTTCACGCTTCTTGGACGAGCTTTTGTAGCGCCTGTATTCTGGTCCACGAAAGACCTAGTACTTATTCTTTTTAGATTCCCAGGTCTGGCCCTTTGCTGTTTGAAGAAATACGAATATATGTGCTTGCTCCGGCCGGTGTTATACTGCTTCACTTGCAAGGGGACGTCTCGATACAATACCGCTTCATAACACACCGCCATTTCAGCCACAGTTGGCACGCATATATACCCAGGTGGAATCACGTGACCCAAACCAAGTTGCTAGACTGCTAGACTAACGTTAAAATAAAATATAAACTTTAACGAAACGAAAATTAGTTTATATGAAACGAAAATTACTGTCCATGGGTTTTTCTCATTACATTACTGATCAATGTATTTAATTGTTAAGCTGCAGTGTGGAGTATCTGTATTAGTCCTCCTTAGGTAATATATTATTCGATACATAATTTTGTTTTAATATAACAATTTTAAATTTAATTAAGAATCAGTACTGTAAAGCAGTTGAAGCCCATAGTTTAAAGAGACATAAATGCATATTCAATTATTTTCCTACTCTGTTTCTTTCTTTCTCTCATTTTCTTCTTCCTTTTTATTTAAATGATTTAAATAACAATTTTTTTTTTTAAATCCTGCAGTCATCGTACCAATGCAATAATATCACACTTGCATGTTTAATTCACTTCCCAAGATCACTTCAGTAGGTATTGGAATCTCCGAAGAATCTAGAGTCATCTCAATAA